>JAAOOA010001907.1:57500-82500 GCA_012861695.1 Trematomus loennbergii | reverse complement strand
TCATCTTAAAAAGCAGTAAGTGCAACATTTAAGGCAAATTATGTGTAATTATAGTCAAAATAATTACTAATAATCACTTTATTTTTTCCAAATCGTGCAGCACTAGTGGCTTTTTCCCCTGGAGTCTTTTCTACATTTTAGTCTTTTTAATATTTCAATAATTCTGGTTGTGTAAATGCATATAAAACATACATTTCTGGGTAAGGGAGCTAGTTTAAATACCACATTGTATTTTGATTTAGAGAGTGCTTTTTAGAAGTATTCAAAGACACTTAAAATACAAATGTATACAATATAAACAACGCACCCTAAAGTTGAGTTTTTTTAGGTTTCTGATCAACTCTGTTGGCAAAATACAACAAAAGGAAGGGAAAATGTCCCAAATAAAACCCATTAAAACAACACCACTGCTGTTAAAAATACATCAGGCATTGCATTTTATATTAGATGCTGTTAAAATACACACCATGATCATGTTAACATATATTTCAATGATAATGATTATTCCCTCTAATATCCTGAATCATATCGCAGTTACAATATCAGTCAATATCATTTTTATTTTCACAAATCCTGCGAGCCTGAAGTTAAAATAATCAATGCTTTCTCTATAAATATGTTCTCCCTTCACCCAGTAATGGATTAAAGCAAGAACGATCAATAACATAGTCTTACAATCCATATCTCCTCCAGAATCAGCAGTGATTATTCATTCTGCTGTAGATATGTTAATCTTTTGGACAGGTTGCATCAAAGATTCAATTAAGGGTCGGACAGGTTTCGCAGAGGTTTAATTATCCGGAATAATAGAAGACACCTGTGTGTGTGTGTGTGTGTGTGTGTGTGTGTGTGTGTGTGTGTGTGGTGTGTGTGTGTGTGTGTGTGTGTGTGTGTGTGTGTGTGTGTTTGCGTGTGTGTGCGGGGTCGTTAAAACGAGGTCGTGATGTTATTCAGAATTAGTGATAATTATGTCATCAACACCGGCGCCTTTTATTCCAATGAAGCCCCCTGCTGGTCCCATTATTATAATGAAGAAACTGTCGGAAGTAACTAAGTACATTTTCTATATGTACTTAAAGGGGACCTATCATGCAAAATGCACTTTTGTACGTCTTTTCTACATGAATATGTGTCCCCGGTGTTCCAGGGAACTCACCAAGTGTCAGAAAACACAACCCTCTCTATTTTCCTCCATACCCAAATCTCTAAAAAAGGGGCTGCAACGGATCTGATAAAAACTGATCCAGATTTGAACACTGTCCTGACGTCAGGACGGTGGCGCTACGGCTATTGGGCCAACTCCACCAATCAGGAGGAGACAGCCACGGCCATTGCCGTTCGAAAGTGCTGGAGACGCTGTAGTACATATGCCAGGCCTGTAGATGGTGCTGTTCTCACTGAATCAGCCCTTGCTAAAACAGAGCTAAAAAATGTCAAATTGAGCAAAATGAGGCATGGCTAAATGGATGATCTGTTTGGTATTTTGAAAAAAAATAGCATGATAGGTCCACTTTAAGTAAATCTGAAGGTACTTGACCTTGAGTATTTCTAATGTATGCTTCTTTAAAGTGTTTTATTGTCTGAGTTTATATATTTTTTATCTTCACAGTCGACTGTATATTTTTCTACTTTTCAATGCATTTTAATTCTATTTTGAGAAGTTTAAATTGTAGTATTGTTTATTTCTAATCTTTAATTTCTACTTATGTGCAATGCCTTGTTTTGTTGTTTTTTATGCTGCTGCAACACAAACATTCCCAATTTGGGATCAATAAAGTATCTCTTATCTTATCTACTACAATTTGGAAGCATTATTGTACTTCATGCAGGATCATATTATTAATACTCTGATTGGTTAGCTGGCCTGCTCTGTTGTGATAGGTCAACCGCTTAGAGATGTCCCGCCCCCTTAGCCTATCACGTACAATGTGTTGGAGCGCTAGCCAATAGGAGCCTGAGTGTTCCAAAGTGATGTCACTATGTTCCGGAAGTAAACAAAGGAGTACATTGGAGGCGTTTGAGCGGGTTGGGGGAACACAGGATTTTAGTGTTTGCAGACCCTTTACATGCACTAAAATGGTGAAATGGTAAAAGCACTCATTCTCGTATGTACATTTTTGTATATATCGTACAGGGCAAAAGCACATGGAGTGTAGCCCCAGTGGCCCATGGATAAGGCACTGGCCTCCTAAGCCAGGGATTGTGGTTTCGAGTCCCATCTGGGGTAAAATGTTGTTGACTGTATCAACGGTCACATGACTTCACTTCACCACCGCTAAAAATGAAAACGTTGGGCTATAAAGGAACTACTTCACGACCTCGACTACTCAGAGTCCTTTGAGCAAGCCACTCAATTAGTGATCAATGTATAAAGCAAGTTAGTTGTCTTGTTTAGACACTTGTTAGCAACCGCTGTTTTTAAATGTAACAAAATGTACTGAAGTGTGTTATACTTGGTACAACAGACATATGTAAATATCAGTGTAAGAAAAAGTTTTTAGAGAGTACTTGTCCATGGACAAGTGAGTTTGGCAATTTACTTGTCCGAATACATTTTTCACTTGTCCAGAATGGACAAAAATTGGGGCCACTGGAATCTTCTTCTTCGCCAACGTATTTTACTTTTCCCCACGATTTTTACGTCACCGCTAACGTAAGTGAGCGGTAAGATTTTACTGCATCACACATAGGGTTGGGTATAGTTTGGATTTTAACGATTCCGGTTCTGCTTTTCGATTCCGGTTATTTTCGGTTCTCGATTCCGGTTCTTTGAGAGGGTAAAAATAAGTCCCATGACAAACTGGGAGAAAAACATATTTATGAAAACATTAAGTCAAATCTGTATTCCTATTTAGAAATCACTTCAGACTGTTTAATTTCTTACGGTTATTGAATACAATTATATAAAAATAATCTCTGCATTGTTTAGTTAGTTCTATGTGGTGCAGTTTGAGAATGTACAATTGGCCCAGTCTCCTCTGATGTTACACTGCCTGTGAGACAGAGTCCAACCACACATGTCCAACACATAGGCCTAATAATAATAATACATTATATTTATAGCCTATAGGCCTAGCGCTTTTCTACAACTCAAAGACGCTTGCATGCTTACACATGTCCTGCAATACACATGCTGCAGCTGCCCAGCTGCTCACTGTTTGTAAAAGTAAATAAATACTATTTTCATTTCAATAATGTATTTTCTATACCCTGCTTCATAAACAATACTGACATCCCTGTGCTCCTCCGGTCTGGGGGTCGGGGGATGTGAGGACAGCGCGAGGACACAGACAGGGAGGCTGATTTACTTCATAAAGGAAATGGCGGTCAATATTAACAACATAGGAGCTAAAACGCTTAATAACCTTCATTACGTGTTAAAGAAAGAACATAAGAAAGTTTGACAAAGATTAGGCTGTTAAACGGGCAGCGGGTCTGCTGTGTGTAGAAAGAGAGAGGGAGAGAGCTGAACTGCACCGTGCACGATCAGATGATCCGGAGCAGAGAGAGAGAGCTGCGGTCCGCGGGGCTCGGCCTCGCCTCCTGTCCTCAGAACTTTATTAATCCCGGTACCGGACAATTGTTATTTGTTCCTACTCGGAACCGAGTTTTGCTTCCCAACCCTGCCACTGTGCTACACTTCCCGCCCCGCCCCCGTCTAACAGTACAGAAAGCGGCGAGATGCATTTCCTTAGGAATCGACAAGCAGAACCGAAACTAACATTTCTAAACGAACAATGGCGGACACGGACAATTTGCGAATGAGTTCTGCATTTTGTAAACTGAGTTTATCAATAATTTGTCAATAAATGAGGGCTAAAAACGTCACTTGTCCGCTGGACAAGTCAATTGAAAGATCTACTTGTCCGACATTGTAAATAACACGTCCCGGGCGGTGGGACGGGTACTTTTTCGCACACTGAATATACGTATGAATAGTACTGTACAAAATACATGATGTACAGCCCCAGTGGCCCAATGGATAAGGCACTGGCCTCCTAAGCAGGGATTGTGGGTTCGAGTCCCATCTGGGGTAAAATGTTGTTGACTGGCAGCATCATAGTGAACTACTCCTTTGAGCAAGATGCTGCTCTGTTAGTGTATGTGCATGCTAGGCTAGGCTATAAGGAACTACAGCACGGTCACATGACTTCACCGCTAAGCTAAAGGCGGCTAATGTTGGTCGTTTGGTAAAAACAAATTAAATATGTATATTATGCCATTTGGTGTCTTCGGTGGCATCCATTGCAGTCGTCACAGAGTTGATGCTTGAGGAGGTTTTTATCAGGAGCAAAATGATAAGCAGGGTCTTCACATCCACAAAAACAAACAGACCAGGTAATTACAGCTAGAATAAAGCAGCTTTACTGATGTTTGCTGAGCTAACACTTCTAATTATTTAATATCCAAGAACTCAGGAGTTATTTTTTTGGAGCTGAATTCTCCCCAAAGGTCTCCACCTCTCAAACACAAACACCCTGGTGATTAAAACCACCAAAAAAGCTAAATAAATATTTCATATACAAAATCTGTGTTTTTCCCATGCTCTTTGGTTGCACATTAGCTTAGCTTGTTCCTCACAAGCCTGGTGCCTAATTTCTGCATATCTTAAATGTAAATGAAAACTGGATAGAAAGTCAATTTATGAAAGAACGACCACAATACTGATGCAGTTTAAAGAGCATTCAACTGTATTTCGATTAAAATAACAGATTTCTCTTGTTGGAAAACGGTTTGTAACAATCGTTATAATGTAAGTACCTAACTCTGCAACACATATATCATAAATCCAGACATTTTAATGGTTAATGTTATATTTTATCTGTTGCAGTTATTCCTGCTGCTGATGAGCCTATCAGAGGGTCTCTCTGTGCAGCCCACACATCAGAGTGGGCTGTGGAGAGAAGCTCTGCTCGTTGTAGAGCTTCATCGCTGCAGAGAATAAAGACAATAGAAGAGCAGTCATACGGACACAGAGCTGCAGACAATAGAGAGGTTCATGTAGCCCCAGTGGCCCAATGGATAAGGCACTGGCCTCCTAAGCCAGGGATTGTGGGTTCGAGTCCCATCTGGGGTAAAATGTTGTTGACTGGCACTATCATAGCTTTGGAAACTGGACTGCTCTGAGTCCTTTGAGCAAGGTGATGCTCTGTCAGTGGGTGTTTCTCAATGTTGAGTACGCTTGCTTGGTAGCACATGTCTGCCGAGCATCTTGCTTCAGAATCGAGTCAAGAATACTTCCTGGCATTCGGAAAACGAAGTGTGGAACAGGCTAGCAAGTGTGCAGGTGTGTGTCATATGAGAGGCCCCGCCTTACATCTTCCGCCACAGATTTGGGGAAATTGGTCCGTGCGCAAAGCATTGTGGGGATTTTAAGACCGCGAAGTCTACTCATGTGCAGACTCGATATTTCTCCAAACGGAGTACGCCGGGCTCGGTAGATTTCCAAGTATGCTGGAGATTGGAAGTACTTCGGCGGCACTCGATGACGTAGTATGCTTGAAATAGTGGCTCTGAAGCAGCTTTACTCGACATTGAGAAACACCCAGGGATTTTAGTGTTTGTGCATGCTAGGCTAGGCTATAAAGGAACTACAGCACGGTCACATGACTTCACGTCACCACCTAAGCTAAGCTAAAGGCGGCTAATGTTGGGCTATAAAGGAACTACAGCACGGTCACATGACTTCACGTCACCACAGCTAAGCTAAAGGAGGCTAATGTTGGGCTATAAAGGAACTACAGCACGGTCACATGACTTCACGTCACCACAGCTAAGCTAAAGGTGGCTAATGTTTGGCGTGATGAAGTTCAGTCGTCTCATTTAGACACTTGTTAGCAACCGTCATTTTTAAATTTAGCCAAATTTACAGATGTATTTTACTTTTTTTTCTACTTTTGTATGACAGAAGACACTCATCCTCATGTGTACATTTACATATGAATCGTACAGTAAATAACACATGATATATAGCCCCAGTGGCCCAATGGATAAGGCACTGGCCTCCTAAGCCAGGGATTGTGGGTTTGAGTCCCATCTGGGGTAAAATGTTGTTGATTGGCACTATCATAGCTTTGGAAAGTGAACTACTCTGAGTCCTTTGAGCAAAGTGACCCTCTGTTAGTGCATCAGTTAGTATATAAAGGAACTACAACATGGTTATCTGACTTCATGTCAAGCTAATGTTGGGCGTGGTGACACTTAGTCGTCTCATTTAGACACTTGTTAGCAACACTTATTTCAGGATAACAACGAAAAACACATTCAGAAACTCATTGACCTCCAGACCAGGGGACAGAAGTGCTTCACACACACACACACACACACACAAGGTTTAACCACCCATCCGGACCCCTGTACGTCTGTGTTTGTCATTGAACGTGACGATGAACCTGAACAAGGCCACTGGCATCATCTCTCACCATCATGAGACAGGGTCACACACATCCAAAACACACCACCCCTCTCTCTCTCTCTCTCTCTCTCTCTCTCTCTCTCTCTCTCTCTCTCTCTCTCTCTCTCTCTCTCTCTCTCTCTCTCTCTCTCTCTCTCTCTCTGCTGCAGTGCACACACACATACCGAGGTCTGTCAGTCTCCAATCCCACCGCTAATCATCCCTGATACACCCCGATGCATGAAACCCCTCCTTAATCACACACCCATACACACACATACATGCACACACACCGCCATCATGAGGTGTAATTGGAGCCAGCAATGGTTCGTGTGTGTGAAATATCCACGAGTGTGTAGATGCAAAAGAATAAATGTTAATGGGTTTGTTTTCCAGTTTTTGCGACACCTTTAGATGTACGTGTCCAAGACAGCAAGAATCCTGCAGGTACGTTCACGATCAATAAGCCAACATGCATTCACACACACACATTTACACAGAAGCAGAGGCTGCCTCACACCTGCTCACACCCACACACACACATACATGCACACACACATCATCATATGGTGTGTGGTGTGTGTGAGAAATATCATTCCAATGAGTGTGTTATAATCCGGTATCTGCAGAAGAATAAACAACATGAATCCTAAGATTAAACAATTTAAAAAAGGTTCTAGTGAATGTTGCAAGACCAATGCAGATGAAGTAAACCATATACATGTAAATAAAATACAATAAGCTTAATGTTGCAGGGATTGAAACCAAGTCAATCCAGGAGTCTATGTAAATACAATAAGCTAAACTGTGCATAAGACAATAAAGACTTTGAATCTTTGGAAACCTTGCAACATTCTCCAGCACTATATTATTTCTACTTCTTGCACCTTGTCTATTGCGTTTGTATTGTGTTTCGCAAAAATTCCCCAAATTGGGATCAATAAAGTACCTCTTATCTTGTCTCATTTGTTTTATAGTTATATATATATTTATGTTGCATTGTTAGAGGAACCTGGGACTTGCCATATCTACACTGAAGCTGTGCATTTTACAATAAAGCCTTGAAATCTTTGAAAACCTTTCAACATTCTCCAGCACTATTTCAAAATTCTACTTCTTGCATTACGTCTATTGTGTTTGTATTTGCTTTATAGTTTAATATATATTTATATATATATATATTTATGTTGCATTGTTGAGGAGCCTGGGACTTGAGTTTGCCATATCTAGACTGAATCTGTGCATATGGAAATAAAGCCTTAGAGAACCTTTCAGGATTGGGTTTCTCTGCAGCAGGGGCCTGGGATCGAACCGGCGACCTTCTGATTGACGGTTTAGCATCAAATCAAATAAATAAAAGAAGCCTTACTTGCTTTCCCTGGCCGGGGCCTCTGCAGCAGCTTCTGCACGGTGAGCAGGTCCTCGGTCTTCACCGCCTGCAGCAGCTCCTGGTCCTTCCCCATCTCTGAGAGCCGTTACTCCTGCAGCATCCTCCGGCACACAGCGGCGCTTCAGCCCAGCCGAGGGTGCGTCTTCCGCGGCTATAAAAACAGCCTTCTGCCCCCCTCCCTGGTTCTCTTTTCTCGCTTAGAAGAGACCCTCTGGAGCTCCGGGGGTGGGAGAGAGGATAGACTTTGGGGGGGGGGGGGGGGGATGCTCTCGTGTTCCCCCCGTTTAGTGCACGGTGGATTTGGGGAGGTTGGGAGGGGGTCGCTCCAGATTCCGGTGCGTAATAGTTTCTCGGTTCCGCGTAAAACAACCGTCTCCAAAACAACGGAGGCAGGAGACGGTTACCGGAGGAGGGGAGGCACGTCACACGGACTAGTAGACACTGCGCGTGGTTGATTGTGCGTGCAGAAATCGGGTGCGCGCGGTGTGCGTTTCCTCCTGCAGCCATCCCTCCGCGTGCTGCTCGGGCTCTGGATTCGGGAACGGAGTTTTTTTTTCTCTCCGCGTATAAAGAGGAGGGGGGGTAACGTGCATGCGCCCGCTGCGCGCTCCACAGCTGGCTCGCGCTAAACGGCTCGTGCTGCAACTTGGGGCGGAACAGGAGCGCTCTCCCCGCCCCCTCCTCATCTCGCCGCTCCCTCTACTGCTGCAGAGGAATGCACAGAATAATATGTGTTTATTATCTTAATATTAAATGCATATAGTTGTATTAGGTCGTTTTAGTTTCAATTGAATCATGGTATTACTCCATATCAGAGTGAGATGTCATCCAGGTAAAAATTTGATTCAAATTCAAGATTCAAATCTTTATCATCATCTGCAGTACAGTGTTAATATGGCACTGGAAATCTGAAGTCAGGCTCCAACAATGCAACACAAATATATGAGACAAATAACAATAATTTAAAAAACAAAGAAAATGGTGCAAGATTATGTTGCACGACCAATGTGCAAATACTCAGATCTTTAACGTGGCAATGAGGTGAATGTCTTAGACTTGATTCATCCTGTATATTAAACTGCACCGAAGCTCAAGCACCTGATGCTATTTTTAATTGGCTACTAACGAGTGGTGCAGGAATGAGTCAGCATTTTATCGCTTCCGATTCCCTTGAGATCAATCACAAACATCATCACGCCCAACATTAGCCACCTTTAGCTTAGCGGTGGTGAAGTGAAGTCACGTGACCGTGCTTTAGTTCCTTTATAGCCCAACATTAGCCACCTTTAGATTAGCGGTAGTGAAGTGAAGTCACGTGACTGTGCTTTAGTTCCTTTATAGCCCAACATTAGCCGCCTTTAGCTTAGCGGTGGTGATGTGAAGTCATGTGACCGTGCTGTAGTTCCTTTATAGCCCAACATTAGCCACCTTTAGCTTAGCGGTGGTGATGTGAAGTCATGTGACCGTGCTGTAGTTCCTTTATAGCCCAACATTAGCCTCCTTTAGCTTAGCGGTGGTGACATGAAATCATGTGACCGTGCTGTAGTTCCTTTATAGCCCAACATTAGCCACCTTTAGCTTAGCGGTGGTGACGTGAAGTCATGTGACCGTGCTTTAGTTCCTTTATAGCCCTACATTAGCCGCCTTTAGCATAGCGGTGGTGACGTGAAGTCATGTGACCGTGCTGTAGTTCCTTTATACACTAACTACACAAACACTCATTGAAAGACACCTTGTTCAAGGGACTCGTAGTTCACTTTCCAAAGCTATGATAGTGCCAGTCAACAACATTTTACCCCAGATGGGACTCGAACCCACAATCCCTGGCTTAGGAGGCCAGTGCCTTATCCATTGGGCCACTGGGGCTGTACATCATGTGTTTATTTACTGTACTATTCAAACGCAAATGTACATATTTCCTGGCAGTTAGCATCAATTAGTGTTTTCTGTTGTACAATAAAATACGTCAGTAAATTTGGTTGAATTTAAAATGGCTGTTGCGAACAATCACGCTCATTAGCAACCTTTAGCTTAGCGGTGGTGACGTGAAGTCATGTGACCGTGCTGTAGTTCCTTTAAAGCCCAACATTAGCAACCTTTAGCTTAGCGGTGGTGACGTGAAGTCATGTGACCGTGCTGTAGTTCCTTTATAGCCCAACATTAGCCTCCTTTAGCTTAGCGGTGGTGACGTGAAGTCATGTGACCGTGCTGTAGTTCCTTTATAGCCCAACATTAGCCTCCTTTAGCTTAGCGGTGGTGACGTGAAGTCATGTGACCGTGCTTTAGTTCCTTTATAGCCCAACATTAGCCACCTTTAGCTTAGCGGTGGTGACGTGAAGTCATGTGACCGTGCTTTAGTTCCTTTATAGCCCTACATTAGCCGCCTTTAGCATAGCGGTGGTGACGTGAAGTCATGTGACCGTGCTGTAGTTCCTTTATACACTAACTACACAAACACTCATTGAAAGACACCTTGTTCAAGGGACTCGTAGTTCACTTTCCAAAGCTATGATAGTGCCAGTCAACAACATTTTACCCCAGATGGGACTCAAACCCACAATCCCTGGCTTAGGAGGCCAGTGCCTTATCCATTGGGCCACTGGGGCTGTACATCATGTGTTTATTTACTGTACTATTCAAACGCAAATGTACATATTTCCTGGCAGTTAGCATCAATTAGTGTTTTCTGTTGTACAATAAAATACGTCAGTAAATTTGGTTGAATTTAAAATGGCTGTTGCGAACAATCACGCTCATTAGCAACCTTTAGCTTAGCGGTGGTGACGTGAAGTCATGTGACCGTGCTGTAGTTCCTTTAAAGCCCAACATTAGCAACCTTTAGCTTAGCGGTGGTGATGTGAAGTCATGTGACCGTGCTGTAGTTCCTTTATAGCCCAACATTAGCCTCCTTTAGCTTAGCGGTGGTGACGTGAAGTCATGTGACCGTGCTGTAGTTCCTTTAAAGCCCAACATTAGCAACCTTTAGCTTAGCGGTGGTGACGTGAAGTCATGTGACCGTGCTGTAGTTCCTTTATAGCCCAACATTAGCCTCCTTTAGCTTAGCGGTGGTGACGTGAAGTCATGTGACCGTGCTGTAGTTCCTTTATAGCCCAACATTAGCCTCCTTTAGCTTAGCGTGGTGACGTGAAGTCATGTGACCGTGCTTTAGTTCCTTTATAGCCCAACATTAGCCACCTTTAGCTTAGCGGTGGTGACGTGAAGTCATGTGACCGTGCTTTAGTTCCTTTATAGCCCTACATTAGCCGCCTTTAGCATAGCGGTGGTGACGTGAAGTCATGTGACCGTGCTGTAGTTCCTTTATACACTAACTACACAAATACTCATTGAAAGACACCTTGTTCAAGGGACTCGTAGTTCACTTTCCAAAGCTATGATAGTGCCAGTCAACAACATTTTACCCCAGATGGGACTCGAACCCACAATCCCTGGCTTAGGAGGCCAGTGCCTTATCCATTGGGCCACTGGGGCTGTACATCATGTGTTTATTTACTGTACTATTCAAACGCAAATGTACATATTTCCTGGCAGTTAGCATCAATTAGTGTTTTCTGTTGTACAATAAAATACGTCAGTAAATTTGGTTGAATTTAAAATGGCTGTTGCGAACAATCACGCTCATTAGCAACCTTTAGCTTAGCGGTGGTGACGTGAAGTCATGTGACCGTGCTGTAGTTCCTTTAAAGCCCAACATTAGCAACCTTTAGCTTAGCGGTGGTGATGTGAAGTCATGTGACCGTGCTGTAGTTCCTTTATAGCCCAACATTAGCCTCCTTTAGCTTAGCGGTGGTGACGTGAAGTCATGTGACCGTGCTGTAGTTCCTTTAAAGCCAACATTAGCAACCTTTAGCTTAGCGGTGGTGACGTGAAGTCATGTGACCGTGCTGTAGTTCCTTTATAGCCCAACATTAGCCTCCTTTAGCTTAGCGGTGGTGACGTGAAGTCATGTGACCGTGCTGTAGTTCCTTTATAGCCCAACATTAGCCTCCTTTAGCTTAGCGGTGGTGACGTGAAGTCATGTGACCGTGCTTTAGTTCCTTTATAGCCCAACATTAGCCACCTTTAGCTTAGCGGTGGTGACGTGAAGTCATGTGACCGTGCTTTAGTTCCTTTATAGCCCTACATTAGCCGCCTTTAGCATAGCGGTGGTGACGTGAAGTCATGTGACCGTGCTGTAGTTCCTTTATACACTAACTACACAAACACTCATTGAAAGACACCTTGTTCAAGGGACTCGTAGTTCACTTTCCAAAGCTATGATAGTGCCAGTCAACAACATTTTACCCCAGATGGGACTCGAACCCACAATCCCTGGCTTAGGAGGCCAGTGCCTTATCCATTGGGCCACTGGGGCTGTACATCATGTGTTTATTTACTGTACTATTCAAACGCAAATGTACATATTTCCTGGCAGTTAGCATCAATTAGTGTTTTCTGTTGTACAATAAAATACGTCAGTAAATTTGGTTGAATTTAAAATGGCTGTTGCGAACAATCACGCTCATTAGCAACCTTTAGCTTAGCGGTGGTGACGTGAAGTCATGTGACCGTGCTGTAGTTCCTTTAAAGCCCAACATTAGCAACCTTTAGCTTAGCGGTGGTGACGTGAAGTCATGTGACCGTGCTGTAGTTCCTTTATAGCCCAACATTAGCCTCCTTTAGCTTAGCGGTGGTGACGTGAAGTCATGTGACCGTGCTGTAGTTCCTTTATAGCCCAACATTAGCCTCCTTTAGCTTAGCGGTGGTGACGTGAAGTCATGTGACCGTGCTTTAGTTCCTTTATAGCCCAACATTAGCCACCTTTAGCTTAGCGGTGGTGACGTGAAGTCATGTGACCGTGCTGTAGTTCCTTTATAGCCCAACATTAGCCTCCTTTAGCTTAGCGGTGGTGACGTGAAGTCATGTGACCGTGCTGTAGTTCCTTTAATACACTTACTGATGCACTAATTGAAAGGCACCTTGCTCAAAGTTAGGGATGGGTATCGTTAGGATTTTATCGATACCGATACTGCTTATCGATACCAGTATTTTTCGATACTCTCATCGATACTTTTCAATAATTTGGTGCTCAAAATTATAGACATGATTACAAGATGTGAAGATTAAACAACAGTCATTTTATTGTAATTTATTTTTATTTATTATTTAATGTAACTTTTCAATGTCATACCAAGCAGGTCTGAGTGTGTTTGACAGTGTGTCTCTGGAAGGGGGGCGGTAATTAGGGGCAGTTCATAAATCCATGTAAATGACGCTGCGTGCGCACCTCTTAAACCGGAAGCTCCGGTCGGCTAACCATTATAATCCGTTTATTGCGTTTATTATTTATAATTGTAATGATGGATTATCAGTAATCATTTTAAAGTTACACAGAGACATTGGATTAACCGTTTTTTGATAAAATGACGTAGAAAAGATCGCTTTTGCCAGTTATGTGCTAAAGTAGCCGTTAGCCCCGTTAGCCCCGTTAGCCCGTTTTGCTAAGTGTTGATTTAGACTCTTGGTGTTGGACTTCTGTTCCGTGTAGGTAAAATGGTTAATATCGTCTGTTAGCTGAGTTTTTCCCGTTAAGTGGGTATGCATCATTAATAGGTTGTTAAATGTTAAGAAGCCTTGAGACGCTGTTTCTAGCAAGATGTTGCGTCTGCCCCTATGGTCTGCCCCCGGGAGTCTCACAATAATAAGAGCGCTGTTAGGAGAGATGACGAGTGGCATTCACAGTGGCCAATCAGAGTGGTAGTCAAACCGGATACGTCACACGGGATGAGGGTTCCCAACAAACCAGAATTGTTTAAACTAAGGAAGTAGCGTAATTCATATACCGATAGCAGCACCGTTTGTCCAGCAGCTTAACGGTATACCAATACCGTCCAACTAGGTACCGGTACTGACTTAGGACTCTGAGTAGTCCACTTTCCAAAGCTATGATACTGCCATTGAACAACATTTTACCCCAGATGGGACTCGAACCCACAATCCCTGGCTTAGGAGGCCAGTGCCTTATCCATTGGGCCACTGGGGCTACACAACATTTGGTTTTGTGCTGTACAATACATACGTAAATGTACATATTTCCAGGCGGTTAGCATGAATGATGGTTTTCTATCGTACAGTAAAATACGTCAGTAAATGTAGTTGAATTTAAAATGGCGGATGCTAACAATCACGCTCATTAGCCACCTTTAGTTTAGCGGTGTTGACGTGAAGTCATGGCTCTTTACTTTAGAAACCATAAAGTGGTGTTAATATGTGGAGATTATCCTGATGAGCAAAGCTTGAAGATACCACCACCAATAGAGTATATAGCTTAGCACACATACTTATCCTTGTTCCAGGCCTTTAAGCTAAGCTAAGCTAGTTATTGCTAGGTGTAGCTGCCTGTAGCCACAGATATGAGAGAAATATCAATCTTATATAACTCTCAACAAGAAAGCAATTAAGAGTTTTCCCCAAAATATTAAACCTGTTCTAAAGAATCCTGTTTTATAAGATGTCCCAAGACACAAAGTATTTATTTAATGATGTTTAAGGCTGTAACCGGCAAGCATTTAGTGGTTAAGAGAACATTTCAGTGATTCTGACCCTGACTCCAACATCCAACTTTCTTTCTCTGTCCAACCTCCTCCACATTTTCACTTCCACTCTCCCCTCCATTGTGTGTGTGTGTGTGTGTGTGTGTGTGTGTGTGTGTGTGTGTGTGTAGTGTGTGTGTGTGTGTGTGTGTGTGTGTGTGTGTGTGCACGCGTGTGTGTGGGTAGTGTTCAGTGCTTGCTTGCTGCTCTCTTCCTCCTCCACATATTCAGTGAGTTATGTAAGAATACTGAAGAGTTGCCCATATGGTGTGAGAGCGTATTTATAAATCCATCCCTGTTAATTCTGCTCACTCTCCTACGGCCATGTTAATACTAATACGTAATATATAAACGCTTAATTGTAAGTCTACCTGTCCTTTATTACTATATGCATGTGTCTTTCTTCTAGTATTATGGTTTGAGGCACAATTCAGTATATGTCCAGGGGAAAAACAATGAATTAATCACGTATTATTACACTTTTTTGTACTTTTTCTGAATTCTAAGAGAGATAAAAGTATATTATTTTACTTGCTTTAAAACACAAGGACAACTGTATGCAGGAGCATATTTAAAAGATGGTAGTTTTAGTGTTTGCATAATATTTTAGAAAACATTTTTGCACTGAAATTGAATATTTTCACAAGAAATTAATATTTTTTGGAGTAATCTGAATTATTTTAATTGTTTCATTATTTAACTGTGTTTCGTGACAGTTGTTCCATTTCAGAATAAAATAAAAAACAATACATAAAATGAAATAGAAAAACCTCTATGCAAATATAATACATTAAAGTTAAAATGTGCAACAAATCTAAAATGACACAATAACATAACAATTGTAAGGTAAAAATATGCACATTGTTCTACAATTATAACATCAATAAATATGTATATTATAATATATACAGTGGTGTACTAGTATTAGTAAAGATATAATTAAAAAAAAGTAATTATTGCTCGAAGTTTACAGTGTAATAAGATAAGATAAGATAAGATAAGATATTGATCCCAAAGACAAGGCATTTTACAATAAAACAAAACAAGAAATAAACAAGAAAGTAGAAAATATACATGTTGAATTTGACAAGATATTATATATACAAATATATACATACATAAATATATGACATATGGAATATTAATATTAAATATTAAACAGATTATAATGTGTAAAATGTACAACGTGGTTTTATTTCTAGAGAAGCTGGAGCAGAGAGTTCTCTTCCAGCCAGAGGTGATTTATTGTACAGAGTTATTGCAGTGGGCAGGAATGTTTTCCTGTATCGGTCCTTGTGACAGGGGAGCTGCAGCAGTCTGTTGGAGAAGGAGCCCGTTGACTGTCCAGCTGCAGGTGGAGAGGATGGGTGGGGTTATCTGTCTGTCCAGCTGCAGGTGGAGAGGAGGGTGGGGATATCTGTCTGTCCAGCTGCAGGTGGAGAGGATGGGTGGGGTTATCTGTCTGTCCAGCTGCAGGTGGAGAGGATGGGTGGGGTTATCTGTCTGTCCAGCTGCAGGTGGAGAGGATGGGTGGGGTTATCTGTCTGTCCAGCTGCAGGTGGAGAGGATGGGTGGGGTTATCTGTCTGTCCAGCTGCAGGTGGAGAGGATGGGTGGGTTATCTGTCTGTCCAGCTGCAGGTGGAGAGGATGGGTGGGGTTATCTGTCTGTCCAGCTGCAGGTGGAGAGGATGGGTGGGGTTATCTGTCTGTCCAGCTGCAGGTGGAGAGGATGGGTGGGGTTATCTGTCTGTCCAGCTGCAGGTGGAGAGGGGGGGTGGGGTTATCTGTCTGTCCAGCTGCAGGTGGAGAGGGAGGGTGGGGTTATCATGATGGACAACAGCCTGTTCAGTGTCCTCCTCTCCACCAGCTTCAAAGGGGTCCAGCTTGATGCCGATGACAGACCCAGCTTTCCTGATCAGTTTATTGATCCTGCTGGTGTCACCGGCTCTGATGCTGCCCCCGGCAGACCGCAGCAAAGAAGAGTGCACTGCCACAACAGACTGGTAGAAGATCTCCAGCATCTTGCTGCACACGTTGAAGCATCTCAGCTTCCTCAGAAAATAAAGTAATAGTGACAGTAAGTTTAAGTAACAGTATGTTTAAGTAACTTCAAATCTTGTTTTTTATTCATTTTGGGTTGTCTGTATAGATGTGTGTTTTCAATTGAGCTTTTAATCAGCTATTTGTCTTATATTAGTCTTTCTGTCTTATTTATTTGATTGTTGTGCTAACTTGTCTTTTTTATTGCACAGTTAAGTAAGTCATCCTTACTGCATGTTGGCATAATAAATAAGATAATTGAATAGCTCTTTTGTGTAGGGAATATAGGCTAACACTACACATGAAACCAGGTTTATTCTCTAAACTGGAGCATTGAGGTTGTGTGACGCATTTAGAAAAACACACTGCCCTCAAGTGGCCTGTCACTAAACAACATGCACAATCCCAAGAGAGTTAAATCTTGTTGTTAAATTGAGTTCCTGCGAGAATAAGCAATGATACATTAAAAACATTAGTATTTTAGTGCATATTTTAATAAAACAAGTGGCTGAAATATGCACATTTGTTTGTGTATTTTTATAAAATGTTGTATGTAAGTAGATATAGTAGACAGTAAAATGTTGTATGTAAGTAGATATAGTAGACATTACAATGTTGAATGTAAGTAGATATAGTAGACAGTATGAAAATATAATGTAATATAATAAAAGAGAATACAAACAAATACCTATTAAACAAAACACAACTTTTTAATATGTTGGGTGTTGTTTTCACTTTTAAAACATTAGAAGGTTGAGTTCATAATAATCGGAAATTTGGGAAACGAGCAAACCTCCGAACAAACGTGGATGTTATTTGTAATTAAAAATAACATTTAGTAATGGGAAAAAACTATAAATATAGAAGATATGGAAATAATATTGTATGAATAATTAAAAACTCACTGAAATCCGTACTGTCGACTTATTTCTCCGTAAACAAATCCAAATGGTGTTATTTTCGTGTTCATACGGGTCACTTGAATGCGTCTTGAAATCGACGTTTCCATTTCCTGTCCTGTGATTGGTCGAAACGAGCGTCACTCAGAACTGAACGTCACTTGAAGCAGGCGGAGTGAGAGGAGCAGGTTGCGAAGAACAGGAGGATTTTATAAATTTAAATATAAGTGGTTGCATACTGTAACCGGACCTAACACGCAAGCTGGTGAGTAGTAATGTAGTTTTTGATTAATATTCCTAATTTATTCTGTATTTGCACATAGAAAGACTTTCTTATTGATGAAAAATCAATTCGCGCTTTCAAGAGCTTTGCTATGGAAAGCTTAGTCCTCTCGAGCTATCGCGAGACTTTGATCTTCTACCGTTAGCTTACCATATCTCATGTTGTTAAAGCTAAATATGTAATATAAGGTGGTGTTAATCTCAACCTTTAACTGCTTAATTAGTTAAATAGCACTATGACGTATATTACAGCTCACTGTTTAGCTTCTTAACACATTATTTATCGATTTAAAAGGGGCAACGTGAACTGCGAGATCCTCTGTTGTGCTGTTAGCTTAGCAGCATGCTAATGTCCTGACTGTTGATAGTTGATCAACACTTTGTACCTGCCGTTAAAATCACGATTTTAGACCCTCAAACGTTACTGACTTGCTTAAACAAAATGTGCAATGATTACATAATAACGCAATAGTAATAATTAACATAATAACTTATAGTAATGAGCATTCGCACTGTTTTCTAGGTCGCACATGGTTGCATTTGAGCCTTTTGTTTGCTCTGTTGTTATTGTTTCAGAAACCCTCTCAAGCAATGTTAATAATACATCTCTATTTGTGCATCACTTTTAATGCCCAGAGGATGCAGATCAAAGTGCTTTGACCGTTTGATAAACAGGGAATAAGATAACAGTCAGAGGCTAAAAGACATTAGCACAAATGCACCATGTGTTCATGACACACACACACACACACATGATTCTCTGTCTACCTGTCCTAGTACTATATGAATGTGTATTATAGTTTGAGGCACAATTCGGATGTCAAATGGAGTCAACGGTAAATTCATCACTATTTGTTTACACTTTTTCCCCAAGAAATTGTACTTTTTCTGAATTCTAAGAGAAATATAAGTAATTGCACACATTCAATTGAACTTGCAAAACTTTAAAACACAAGGATAACAACTATAATATTTGGAATAAAAGAAAAAGCAGCAGGAGCATATTAAATAAATGGTAGTTTTAGTGTTTGCATAATATTTTAGAAACCATTATGCACTGAAATGGAATATTTTCATACCTGAATTAAATTGATTTCAAAGCAAATGAATATTTTTAATCTTAATTTATTATTTAAAGGTCACCTATCATGCTATTTGTATGCAATAGCATAGGTCTCAGATATATAAAAAACATGTCTATGAAGTGTTTTGCTCAAAAAACAAACGGATCACCCATTCTAGCCATGCCTCATATCCCTCTATTTCACTTCCTGTTTCAAAAGTGCTGATTTGGTTAAAAAATAAAAAAGGGGGCTGAGCTCATGCGGGACCCGGCAGCTACTGTCTAAACTAAATGCTGCTGTGATGAAACGCCATATCATGGATTATCAAGGATTATTTCTGAAACAGTATGGAGCTCAAAGGCTTTCTCTCTTGCCGGTTATACCACAAGGTGAGTTCCTTTTGATTTCCTGCTTCTTCACACACATGCTCTCCAGTACAGGTTAGCTCTGAGTGTTAGCGATGCTAATGTAAACACCGACCATATTGTGTCCAAAACAGTCGGGCATTGTTCTGATAGCAACGTTTCTGACTTCCACATTTCAGATATTACGTCATATCGGACGCAAATCTGGATCAGCTCTGTTGTTCCCCCGTTTTTAGAGATTTGGGTTCGGAGGAAAAGAGAGGGTTTTATTTTCTGACGCTGCGTGAGTTCCCTGACACACCGGGGACATATCTATGTATAAAATACATCAAATAGTGCATTTTGCATGATAGGAGACCTTTAATTGTGTTTCATGACAGTTGTTCCATTTCCGCAATAAATAAAATGATGATGCAAACATGATTCTGTGGAACACATTATGGAAATGTATTATTGAAAATCAGGAAATGCAACTCCTAACGTGTGATACCAGACAATGCTGTTGCTCTATCTAAAAGGAGAAGTGCTGAATGAGTCACTGTATCCTGATACACTAGGATTTATTTCCATTCAAACTGAATTATGCTGCAGTTTTTAACTTCAACACAACCTAGACGTGTGGTGCTTCTGCAGAGTTTGTATGGCTACCCATCAGCCTGAATGCACATTTAAATTAAACTGGCAATATATTTTCATTTCATCCATTTACTTGTATATAGACTCTTCTGGCACTATTTCTATTCTATTTGTATTTACTTGCACATCTCAAACATTCTCTTGCTCTATTTGTTATCAGTTTGATTTGTTCTATGTCCTATAGAGAGGCGAAGTCCCTCCCTTCCGGTGGACCTCCATGGGACCTTATTTCGGAAAAATTATGTATTGAAGTCAATGGAGAGAGAAAGATTATCTTTCGATCCCGTTTGAATTGAGCCACGAATTACACATATGATGTTTGTCAATTTAAAAGATAATTTTGCAAGTCAAAAAAAAAAAAAGTGTCGTAAAACTGTGAAGTAACACATTTGTTTGTGTGAAACGCTCAATGAACTACATCTCTGGTCAACAACACACGTCACCAAGATGGCCGTCACTACTGTCTTGTCAACAAAACGATTGACTACCCTCACACTATCACCACAATGAAACGCGTCCTGAAGAATGTCATGCAAAGCTGCTTGCCTTCCTTCCTTTGATTCTCTCTGAACTGCCCGGTCGTTTTAATGTTTAATGTCAACCATTTGTGCAGATAGCATGAAGTAGAGAAGATCGTCGATGCTAGCGTTAGCGTTAGCATTTCTCCCCCGGTCTTAAAGTGTGTATTATAGAATGATCACACCGGTGACAGTACTCTTCAAAGGGTTCACGAAATATGACTACTACTCTTACTGTTTAACATTTTGGGTTACTTAAAGTGGACCTATCATGCTATATTTGAATAATATAGTGTGGGACCATACCTATATAAGGCATATTTATACTTTTTTTTTCTTCAAAATACCAAACAGATCATCCATTTTAGCCATGCCTCATTTTGCTCAATTTGACATTTTTTAGCTCTGTGTTTGCAAGGGCTGATTCTGTGAGAACAGCACCACCTACAGGCCTGGCATATGTACTACAGCGTCTCCAGCGCTTTCGAACGGCAATGGCCGTGGCTGTCTCCTCCTGATTGGTGGAGTTGGCCCAATAGCCGTAGCGCCACCGTCCTGACGTCAGGACAGTGTTCAAATCTGGATCAGTTTTTATCAGATCCGTTGCAGCCCCTTTTTTAGAGATTTGGGTATGGAGGAAAATAGAGAGGGTTGTGTTTTCTGACACTTGGTGAGTTCCCTGGAACACCGGGGACACATATTCATGTAGAAAAGACGTACAAAAGTGCATTTTGCATGATAGGTCCCCTTTAATGTTACTTCATGTTAAGGCTAATAAAAATGACATGGCTGTAATGCTAACTAACGTGCTAGCTACTAGCTAGGTAGCTAACTTGATCCAGCCACTCCTGGTCCTTGCATCAGACGGGAAGCGAAAGAACGAGCAAGACCCATTGCTGGTAACAGTGTGCGAAAAAGTACCCGTCCCACCGCCCGGGACGTGTTATTTACAATGTCGGACAAGTAGATCTTTCAATTGACTTGTCCAGCGGACAAGTGACGTTTTTAGCCCTCATTTATTGACAAATTATTGATAAACTCAGTTTACAAAATGCAGAACTCATTCGCAAATTGTCCGTGTCCGCCATTGTTCGTTTAGAAATGTTAGTTTCGGTTCTGCTTGTCGATTCCTAAGGAAATGCATCTCGCCGCTTTCTGTACTGTTAGACGGGGCGGGGCGGGGCGGTGCGGGACGTGTAGCACAGTGGCAGGGTTGGGAAGCAAAACTCGGTTCCGAGTAGGAACAAATAACAATTGTCCGGTACCGGGATTAATACGAGTTCTGAGGACAGGAGGCCGAGCCCCGCGGACCGCAGTTCTCTCTCTGCTCCGGATCATCTGATCGCTGCACGGTGCAGTTCAGCGTCTCTCTCTCTCCTCTCTCTTTCTACACACAGCGGACCCGCTGCCCGTTTAACAGCCTAATCTTTGTCAAACTTTCTTATGTTCTTTCTTTAACACGTAATGAAGGTTATTAAGCGTTTTAGCTCCTATGTTGTTAATATTGACGCCATTTCCTTTATGAAGTAAAGCAGCCTCCCTGTCTGTGTCCTCGCGCTGTCCTCACATCCCCCGACCCCCAGACCCGGAGGAGCACAGGGATGTCAGTATTGTTTATGAAGCAGGTTATAGAAAATACATTATTGAAATGAAAATAGTATTTATTTACTTTTACAAACAGTGAGCAGCTGAGCAGCTGCAGCATGTGTATTGCAGGACATGTGTAAGCATGCAAGCGTCTTTGAGTTGTAGAAAAGCGCTAGGCCTATAGGCTATAAATATAATGTATTATTATTATTAGGCCTATGTGTTGGACATGTGTGGTTGGACTCTGTCTCACAGGCAGGTTGCAGTGTAACATCAGAGGAGACTGGGCCAATTGTACATTCTCAAACTGCACCACATTGAACTAACTAAACAATGCAGAGATTATTTTTATATAATTGTATTCAATAACCGTAAGAAATTAAACAGTATGAAGTGATTTCTAAATAGGAATACAGATTTGACTTAATGTTTCAATTTTTGTCCATTCTGGACAAGTGAAAAATGTATTCGGACAAGTAAATTGCCAAACTCACTTGTCCATGGACAAGTACTCTCTAAAAACTTTTTCTCACACTGCTGGTATAATAACAACCTGGTACTAAGCACACAGGCATCTCACTATCACCACAATGAAACACGTCCTGAAGAATGTCATGCAAAGCTGCCTGCCTGCCTTCCTTTGATTCTCTCTGAACTGCCTGGTCGTTTTAATGTTTAATGTCAACCATTTGTGCAGATAGCATGAAGTAGAGAAGATCGCCGATGCTAGTGTTAGCGTTAGCATTTCTCCCCTGGGCTTAATTTGTGTATTGTAGAATGATCACACCAGTGACAGTACTCTTCAAAGGGTTCACGAAATATGACTACTACTCTTACTATTTAACATTGTGGGTTACTTAATGTTACTTCATGTTAAGGCTAATACAAATGACAAGGCTGTAATGCTAACTAACGTGCTAGCTACTAGCTAGGTAGCTAACTTGATCAAGCCACTCCTGGTCCTTTCATCAGACGGGAAGCGAAAGAACGAGCAAGACCCATTGCTGGTATGATAACAACCTGGTACTAAGCACACAGGCATCTTGTTAAAGTTATCTTATCTTAGCCAGCGCCATATAGATAGATTATATCTGTATGGCGCTGATCTTAGCTATCTCTTATGGCGCATTTCCACTACATGGTCGGCCTCGGCCACGCTCGGTACGGCTCGGTACGACTTGGCCGCGTTGGGCCTTAACAGGGCCGACTCACTTCATGCTGCGCTTCCATTACAGTTTAGGAACTGGGGTAGTTACTATAGTAACGCAGTGTAGGCGGAGCCGTGACGTCATCTTCAATGAGAACCCCAGAAAACCAACATCAGCCGTTAGCTGTTAGCACTCAGAGCTCACAGCTCCTCATATCTGTTCAGAAACTAGACAAAAGTTAAACAAGTACAAACCACAGACTGCCTGTGTCATGGAGAATACAGTCGCTGCTTTATTTATGTCTGTATAGGCCGTTGTTGTGAGTGTGGACGGTCGGAGCATATACTGCGTTAGCTTAGCCAATCTCCATCTAGAAAACACGCATTTTAAAAGGTTTTTCGCCTGCCGTCTGTCTGCAGACTTGTCAAAGCATTAATTCATGGTTTTTACTAACCGGTATCAGTATGTTGTTACTTCGGCATCATTTAGAAACGTGTATTACAATTAAATCACGGTCAAATATGTCCATCTTGTTGTAGTTGTAGCCCCCTTGCCAGCGCTCCTCTCTCTAGTTTAGCATACTCAGCCCGACTCAGCCCTGTTTGTTGGCCCCGATAGAACCACAATTTTGTCGGGCCAGAAAAGATGTGAAAAAGTGGCCCGGGCCGGGCCGGGCCGGAACTAGGCCTAGTGGAAGCGCAACCAAAAACGGGTACGGCACGACACGGCACGCTTAAAGCGAGCTCCGCGCTGTAGTGGAAATGCGCCATTAGTGGAGGAAAACAATTGTGACATCACTTACGCGACTCTGGGATTTGTAGTCTTTCTAGTTGCGTATTTTTCATAGTCTTATATTTCAACAGTTTTACGACAAACTGTGACTTTTTTGACTTGGAAATGATTTTTTAAGATTGACAAACATCATATGTGTAATTCATGGCACAATTCAAACGGGATCAAAAGATACGTTTTCTCTCTCCATTGACTTCAATACATTATTTTTCCGAATAAGGTCCCATGGGTCGGAAGTAGATGGGCGTGACTTCGCCACTCTATATATATATATATATGCATGTTGCTCTGTTGGAGGAGCCGGGGACTTCAGTTTGTCATTGCGATATGCTATCTAAACTGTAGCTGCTGAGCACATGATGATAAAGACTTGAATCTTGAAACTTTAATCTCCAAACTCACTTTACCTTCTTGTCAATAAAGGCTGGTTTTACAGTCGTAACTTTCACGATGGGTTTTCCATAATAATAATGATGATGATATTAATGTAAGGAAAGGAGAATTATGCTGCAGTTTTTAACTTCAACACAACCTAGACGTGTGGTGCTTCTGCAGAGTTTCTATGGCTACCCATCAGCCTGAATGCACATTTAAATTAAACTGGTATTTGCTTTCCACCTCCACCTCCACACACTGTACCTACTTAATAAAGAGTTTCAAGTTTCAAGGCTTTATTGTCATTTACAAATTAGCTACAGACAGTATAGTTATGGCAACGAAATATTTAAGTCCCAGGCTCCTCGATGTTCTTAAAAAAGTTCAGGTGTGATGGTTTTACAGTTGTAGCTTTCATGATAATAATAATAATAATGATGATGATATGAATGCATGTCCCTGTTGCTCTGTTGGAGGAACTTGTGACTTCAGTTTTTCATTTCCATTTCTACACTAGCTGCTGAGCACATGATGATAAAGCCTTGAATCTTGAATCTCCAAAGTCACTGTACCTACTTGTCAGTAAAGGTAACTTCCATGATGGCTTTCCATAGTAACAATGATGATAGTAATGTATGTTTGTCCCCTGCAGGAAGGGCTCAGCGCAGCCTGGGTGCCCAGGATCCTCTGCCTGAGTGCAGGGAGAGCAGCGAGCGCCCCCCCGGAGTCATGGACCACACCAAGGGGGGCCTCGTCATCTTCAGCGCCAACTCACATCCCACCAGCAGGGAGCTGTGCAAGAGGATCTCAGAGTGAGCACACACACATACATACACACACACACACACACACACACACACCACACACACACACACACACGCGCGCACACACACACACACATACATACATACATACAGAT
>JAAOOA010001907.1:0-50000 GCA_012861695.1 Trematomus loennbergii | reverse complement strand
ACACACGGCATCCTCTCCTCCGACGCCCCGCGCCTCATCGAGGAGTCGGCCATCGACGAGGTGAGAGGGATAATAGTAAACGGGAAAATAAAAATCTGCCAGGAATTGTGGAACAGCCTAATCTCCTTTCCTTTCCTAAAGGAGATAACAAAGGATGCATTGAAGCTCCTTTACCATCAGTAGTTCCCAACCATTTTTGTCTCTCGATCCCCTTGAGCTGGTCTCCATTCTATAAGAACCCCCCCCACTCATTTCTGATGATCCGCTTGCATGTTCTCTGGTGTTAAACCCTCTGCATCGTATTCAACCCAACTGACTTTAAATGAACATCACTTGTATAACTCACCCTTACTACAAATGCATTTAAACTTGACATTTACACTTATTGTCATTGAAGAATAATAATAATATGTTTTTCTAGCACTTTCAACATATTTTATTAAGGCTAGAGCTTTTAATGAGACCTAACCATTCATCCATTCTTCTATAGCCACTTTGCAACTAATGTTGGCTAATTGCTGTGTGCGCCGCCGAAGCATTGACGTGAACTACAGCGGTGTTACAATCAACACCGTCCCGGGAGAAACTGTTACTCGCGGAAAACAATTTGCAATCCCTAATCTTTTATGTGACCCCTCATGTACCGCTAGGGGTCCCCGTACCCCTGGTTGGGAACCACTGGTCTAGAGCAGCGGGTCCCAACGTTTTCAAATCAGGGCCCACTTAAGATCTAAAAAATGTTCACGGCCCACATTCAACCATAAACAATACGGAGGCTAAATAGAGTTCTGATTGGTCAATTCAGAACATGTGACACATTGTAAATCCAGTAGAACAGACCGCTGTCAAGGGCTGTACTGACCGTTGCTAAGGAGGATCGAGAAGAGAAAGGAAATTAAATTCTTAATAATGAAATGTTTCCACACAAATTATTTGGCGACCCACTTCCAATGCCTTTGCGGCCCACTAGGGGCCCACGGCCCACAGGTTGGCAACCGCTAGTCTAGAGAATCCGCTCGTATCATGGCTGCAGCTCAGAGACTTCCGGGTCTTTTTACTCCACTAGAAACCTTCCTGAGAGGAAACGGATATTGAACAACAACTTAACGCTGTGTTTTATTTTATTTCATTCTCCCCCCCCCCCCCCCCAGGTGGTCGTCACCAACACGATCCCCCACGAGCTGCAGAAGCTCCAGTGTTCAAAGATCAAAACGGTCGACATCAGCATGATCCTGTCGGAGGCCATCAGGAGGATCCACAACGGAGAGTCCATGTCCTATCTGTTCCGAAACATAGGAGTGGACGACTGAGACACCACACGGAGAGACACGCACACACACGGACACGGAGACACACACACACGCACACGGACACGGAGAGACACACACACAGACGCACATACACACATATGCACACACAGAGATGCACACACCACACGCACAGAAACACACCAACAGAGACATACAGGCCATTTGCCTTTTCAGATCTGATCAGAGCTGAATGTCAAACACTGAATGAACGACACACTTCCTGCTTTTATCATCATTTAATAATGCTAACACTTTTCTTTGAGTGCAGCTTAAAGGGATAGTTCGGAGGTCTTTAAGTGGGGATGTGAGGAGAAGTCTTCCATTATCAGTGAATCACTTACAGAAGGTAATTGTTTCTCCAAACTGCTGCTGTTTTTTGACAATCAGGAATACTAGCAAAGCAATTCTCTGCAACACTTATTGTAGCTTACTTTAAGGAAAAACCCATCTAAAAAATGAGTATCAGCCAAACTGTACGCTTTATTTGGAATATATATATATAATATAAATACCTCACCCAACCCCACTTTAAAACACTCAAACTATCCTTTTTAATTTAGAAACTAACTGAACACACACTGATCCGTGTCCTTAATGGATTACTGCCTCTCTCTACACACCTCAGTTTTTACTCTTGTCTCTTTCTGACTCACGTCTCCATCTCCATGTGTTTCAATAGACGTTAATGTGATATCGGTTAGCATTGAATGTCTCTTTGCAGTACAGTCTCCTTTTATTAATAGCATCAGAAAGAGTGCCAGTGCCTTCTACAGGACACACACACACAGGCCTTCACACTCATAATTAATCCAGACCTAATCAGGTGTTCCAGCTAATTAACTCCAGCGTATCAGAGTGCATGCTGTTGTTTATTTATGTGGTGTCTGAATGTGCCACTAATATGATTAGCTTAGCCTGCTAGCAGCTAACCGTAGCACGTAGATGCTAACCTGGTGTCAAATCTCATTGCTAACTGGAATTAACACGGGAAATGTTTTTCTTTTAGTGAATAATATCTGTTACATATATCATTGTGTGCCATCATTTCAATACCTGCTTATGTTTTATATTTAATGCCACAAATGAGCAGCTGGAAGTTGAAGAAACGTAGAAAATAGAGCATTTTTGAAGCCGTTTTTACGCTCCGGGTAGAAGTGCGAGGTCAATTGGTCGTGTGATGAATCCTGAAGAATAAAGGTTGTACACACACACACACACACACACACCTCTGGGTGTTCAAAGAGTCCTGAAGCTGGAAGAGTGAGTCAAACTTTTTCTGATGACTGAAGCAGGTCTTTGTCACTTTACCTGATGTGTTCCCAAAAAATGTTTTGTATTTATTTTCAACACTTAATACGAATAAATATGACCTAAGAAAGTAAAGTCTGTTTATTTGTGTGTGTTATCATTATGTGTACACAGGGGCGGTGAGGAACTGTACTATTGTGCAATACATACTGAATATAGACTGGGTAGATTGATTCTACAATTTACAGATGTTCCCTAAACGTCTCACGTGCAGGATTTCTTTTACATAATTTACCGTGACTTTTATTTTGAAAAACTAGTATGTAACACATTTTAACCGACTATGCTATGTCTTTTCAGAATCAGAATGGGAGGGATGAAACCCTCTTAATGGTCACACATGCAGAGCACACGGCACACAGTGTTCTCTGCATTTAACCCATCCTAGTACCAGGAGCAGTGGGCAGCTATTGTACAGCGCCCAGGGAGCAATGGGAGGGGGGCGGGGGTTGCCGGTGTCTTCCTCAAGGGCACCACGGCAGGGCAGGAGGTGAACTGGGACCTCTCCAAGTAGCAGTCCACACTCCATATTTTAGGTCTGTTCGGGACTTGAACCGACGATCCTACGGCTCACAGTCCAAGCCCCTACTGACTGAGCCACTGCCGGAAAAAGGTGACGTACTAAACTACCATTTTTTTTTTTTATCTTTCAACATACTATAGCTGTTCTTCATATTTTAAGACATAATCTTTAAAAACTACTTCCCCCCCCCCCCCCCCCCACCTCTTTCAAAAAAAAAAAAAGGTAATTATTCAAGAAAACCAATGTTTTCCACCTGTTTTAAAGTCCTATACACATTGAAACACAATGAATGAGACGTAAAAATGAATCGACCAGATGTATTTCTTGCCTCTCGGGGCTTTTAATGAGGAGACATGATGGGTAATAATCAGCGAGCAAACATCAGAAGGCTTTGTGAAGGCAGAAGCAGCATTTAAAAGTTAAACTAAAGAAGGCAGCGAGGTCACTTCCTGTTCAGATCTACAACCAAAGTGACTTATTGTGGAGATAAAACAACTGTACAGCTCACATTTGGTCTGACAAAGAGATGAAACTGTAATAAAAATACCAAGTTATGGCTGATTTTCATTCCTCTAAACAAAAGCTGTTTATTTGACCCTGTCCGATAAAGGAGCTTAATGTAAATATACTGCATGTAGTAAACAAATACTTACAAATCATGAAATACTGTGGATTTGCCTCACTTAAACATCATAAATCACTCAACCTGTTCATAGTTTTATGACATATTTCACCATAAATCCAGGAAAGAATACATGTGTCAGTCGAATTATCATTTTCCTGTTATAATTCCCATACTTTGATCACATTAGCCGCTTTCAATCTAATACACAATGGGACAGATACCTTATTTTAAAGGCATAACAACACACAACACTAAGTCACAGAGTGTGTTGAAGTGACATTTCTGTAAAAGTGTTTCAGTGTTTGTAAGATGACAAACTAAATATGTTTTAATATTAGAAAAGGTCTACAGCCTCTATGAAGGCGGTGCTTTAGTTCGATGCTAATGCAAACATGCTCACAGTGACATGCTGATGTTTACCTTGTTAGTTGGCAACATGTGCTAATTAGCATTAATTACAAAGTGTAGCTGAGGCTCATGGGAAGAGTTTGCTGGTAAACCAAAAATAATTAGACAAATTATTGACCAGAAGATAGTGCTAAAAGAAAAGACAACTCATGATGTATACAGCCTAATCAAACTGAGTGGAATGAGTTCTAGCACTTCCTGTCCCCTGGTCTGGAAGTCAATGGTTTACTGAAGGTGTTTTGGTTGTTACCCTGAAATAAGGTCTGTGGTTAACACAAGCTGAAGAGACTTTGACGTTTTGTTAGGAAATACCCCAATGGTGGATTTAAAAACACAGCTTGCTAACAAATGTCTGAATGAGGCAACTAAACGTCATCACACCCAACATTAGCCTCCTTTAGCTTAGCGGTGGTGATGTGCAAGTATCATAAACGTTTATTTTCCACTGAGATTATTTTCTAAAATAATCCGAAATCACATTGAATACGACTTCCCCGCACCACCCAACTGTTTCCTTATCCAGAATGTTCCATTGATGCAACCAAATCAGAGCTCGCCAGCAAGCTGTATTATCTCGACACAAACTCATAATAATGGTGAACAACATTTGAATACACATTTTGTTTGTTCAATACTTGTGTGTGAACACTGTCTAACTCAGCACCATTTTCCCATCCTCATGCTCATTTGAACCTTTTAAACAACTCCTGGATGATAGTCAAATCAGAATACTTATATTTATAATGATATTTTACAAACAGAGATTGTACTGCATGAAAACTATATTTCCACGGGAGCATTGAGACGATAACGCATCAGCCCATTTTAAATTAAGAGGCTAAAATAACCCATCTCTGGTGGAATGAATCTTCAAAATCTGACCGTTAGAGCAAGTATTTTTTAACATTTCTGGGTTTTTCCGCCCACAATTTAATCTGACAAAGAAGGAACTTTGTTTTAAAAAAACAAATGTTATGCGTCTATACCTGAACCTCCATTGTTTCCAGGAAAAATGTGAAATTAAAATCTGACCTTGATCGACCGTTTGTATTGAACCCATATTTGTTCTATGTCGGGTTTGTTCCACTAACTCAGGTTAATCTTCTAAAGTCATAATACTGGCACAGGGATTTTCTACTCCTCTCCTAATAATGTTAATAATGTGAAGTGAGTTTACATGCACACAGTTTCCTGATTAATATTGAAGCTCATTTACATTTCTCAGAGGAAAAACTCTCCTGTACGTTAGCATAAAAACAGCCAAATTAGCATAACAAAGGACGTTAGCATGGGATGACAGAGCTGCGTTAGCATAAAAAGGACGTTAGCATGACAGAGCTAGCTTAACAGAGCACCTTAGCATAACAAAGGACGTTAGCACAACAGAGCTGCGTTAGCACAACAGAGCTACGTTAGCTTAACAGAGCTACGTTAGCATAAAAAAGGACGTTAGCATGACAGAGCTGCGTTAGCACAACAGAGCTCCGTTAGCTTAACAGAGCCACCTTAGCATAACAAAGGACGTTAGCATGACAGAGCTGCGTTAGCACAACACGTTAGCAAAACAAAGCTACTTTAGTCGATGAGCAAAGACAACTAATGATTGAAACTGGAAAAATATATATATTAAAATGGGAACAATTTACTTTATCTTTGAGTATTGACTTTTGTATTTTATGCTTTAAGGAAGTGCGTTTGGTTTGTTTAAATAAAATCAGAAATGCTAACTAGCTTATTTAGCTAACAAGCTATTAATAGTTGTTTTTTTCAGCAATTCTTTTCTCCACTGTAAATTATCCAATCCATATCTCGATCAATTTACTAAAGTAACTCAGTTTAAGCGTCCTGGTGTAAATACTTTTTAAAATTATGTTTAAGAGATTTTTAAAACTGTACAATATCAATATCTGCCTCAAAAATGCAGCATGACTCTGGATTTTCACCTGTCTGGCTCTATACTAACGTATGATGCCATAATGAGATGCAGAGGAGCAGTTTTACCTCCAAGAAATGTTTGAGCAGCTGACACTGATGAACAAATCCTTAACATATTCTCAGATGTAATGTAGCTTGGACTCAAATACCTATGCAGTAGTAAAAAAGATCCTCATACTACTAATAACAGTGGTGGAAAGTAACAATGTACATTAACTTAAGGGCACATTTAAGGTACTTTACTTGTACCTTTTTCCTGATTTATACTTCTACCTAAAGTAAGATGTTTTGTAAAAATTAAATGAGCCAGTTTCTTTAAGCGTATCATTTTTTGACAGATTTAGAGAGTTCATTTTGTATTTTAACAGATTAAGGGATAATTATGTGGCATCAATTAACATTTTTGTAATTTTCCAATATATTTTTGAACTTTAGTTTTATATTTAAAATGTTGAAATTAATACATTAAATAAATGTAAATGATTCAACTTACTTTACCTACATAACCGTTTCCACCACTGTTCATCTATCCCTAACATTTTTCCTGATTCTGGTTTGTTTGGAAACGTTTTCCTGATGTGCATGTGAACCCACACACACACACACACAGCGGTTAGTACACACCCAAAGATACACGCCGTTAGAAGCTCTATCAGCATGGGACTACACACACCCTGTTTGCCTTTGATGTCGGTAGAAAAGATGATCATTATTTCGTAGTCTTTCTGCTAATTGCACAGGCTAACCCTCCGATATCAGATATTTAAACACTTTTAAATACACGCATTGAATATTTACAGACAGTATTTTCCTCCAATCGCCCGCAGGCTGGAAAATGGGTGGGCGTTTTTCCATTTTTGTCACTAATCTGTCAAATGTGGCGGCCATCTTGTTTGTAGTTCTTATTACTCGACGATCAGCAGGTGGTGGCTTTTTCCTTTTCCGGAGTTTCTTCTGTGTGTTTTACGACCACGTTTTCACTCCAGAGTGTGTCTTTAAAACATGGCAGTCACTCCATGTGGTTTTATTTTTCCTCCTCGAAAGAATCCAGTCCAATCCCCCCCAAAAAAAAAAGAAGGAATGGTTCAGCGTTCAAAAGTATAACGACAATCAAAAGTCATTTTTTGTCCTGTTTTCGTCTGCCCTCTATAAAGCACTTTGTGACGAGCCGGTTCAGTAAAAGCGCCTTTTCTTAAAATAAATGAAACCCAGGAGGAGAAGCCGATATAAATAAAGCACAGAGTGTCGAGTGTGTTGCTTTGATTGCCAAGCCAGGAAGACAGACAAGGAGGATTGTGGGTCATTCAGAGGAGCATTCTGGGATTTGTAGTTGACGGACAGGAGATGAGAAGTTGCTTCTTTTCCTTTTTGAATGTCATTCCTGTTATTCTCCCCCCCCCCCCCCCCCTTCCTGTCCGTGCAGCAGATGTTTGATTGCAGTGAAGTTCAGCCCGGGTGATGAAGGCAGCGCTCCTCCTCTTCCTCCTCCTCTTCACAGATGAAGGTCTACGAGGCGTTCGGGGTCTTCAGGGCGTCCACTTTGGTCTCCAAGTCGGTAATCTGTGAAAACAAATAAACATTGATCCTCCTTAGCAACGGTCATTATAGTGCTTAACAGCGGTCTGTGCTACTGTCACATTGACCTCTGAAATGTCCCAATTGACCAATCAGAATCCAGTATTCAACTCAGCCATGTAGTAAAATGAGTTAAGCATTAATGTGTTGGTAAAGGTGGAGCTAACTTTATTCACTTAATAATGCCAGGTATCTTAATCCATCATAATCAATAAAACAAATAACTTTTCAACCAATAAAGAGACGCTGTATTTTTAATAATGTAATATAAAAAAATAAATACAAATGATTTAATTTAAAAAGGTGTCTCGTCCATCTTAATATTAAAAACGTAATCATTATACAATATAAAAATGATGAATACATATTATTGTTTGTATATTGATCTTGCCTCTTCCTGCACTATATATTCTTGTCATCTGTCCTTTGTGTATTTTTTAATTATCTAAAATAATGAATACTTATAATACTTCATGACCTCCTCTGATGTTGCTCACCTTCTCGTGCAGGGTGTCGGCCTCCTCTTTGTGCGTCGCCTCGCTCTCCTCTTCGGCTCGACGCTGAGCCGTCTCCTTCTTCAGGAACTCGATCTCTCTGAAAAATAAAAACACATTAAAGTTTCTGTGTGATTTCCTCCTCCTCTCCTACTCCTCGAACGTCTCCTTCCTCCTCTCTCCTCCCTCCTCCCTCCTTACTTCAGCTGGTACTCTTTGATCAGTCTCTTGGCCTTGCTGTATTTCCTCTCCAGAGTTTGGTACTGAGACTGAGTTTCCTTCAGGTGTTCGTCCACCGCCTGGAAACACACACAGAACATTAATACATAAATGACCTGCAGTATTGATTAAGCGTGAATTGAAATAACATTTTGTATTTATTGACTTGCTCAAGTTAAAAATCTTACTTTAGTGAAGGAAAATAAAACAAAGAAATATGCTTTATTGTATGTCTTAAAGAAAAGAGGAATAAAATAAAGAAGAAATAATAAAATTAATTATTATCAAAACAATTAATTAAAAAAAAAAATATATGATATATATATTTAAATTAAAGAGATAAAAATTATAAAAAAAAATGAACAAATAATACATATATAATTGTTACATTTAAAATGAATACAAATTATAAAAAATAAATAAAATAGTAATAAATAGATAAAGTGAATTTCCCTAGGAGTAATAATAGGAAAATTAAATTAAAAGAAAAATAATATTCTAAAATATCTTATCCTTTAATATAGTTTTTTAATAATAATCTTCCAAATGGTGCAGCCTGAGCTCTGAGCTCCCGCTGGTTTCTCTCTCTTGATTTACCTTACAGAGCGACTGCGCCTCCATCCAGTACCCCTCCAGCTTCTCCATCCTCTCCTTGCTGTCCCGGATGTTCTGCTCCAGCTGAGCTCGCTCCATCCGCCATCGAAGCTTATCCTGCTCCGCATGAGCCAGCTGCAGGAGAGATAGGAGGGATACATTAGGGAGATGCTGCCTTCAGGGACACCACACAGGGATGCTGCCTTCAGGAGCGCAACATTTGTGCATGTAAAAAAAAGACCTGACGTTCTCACCTTTCTCTTCAGCAGCTGGATCTCCGCCTGGGTCACTGCGTGTTTGATCTGGAGCTGCAGAGAGAAAATGAAAACAAAGATTAATAAAAACGTAAAATATAATCCATAAAATCTTTTTAAGACTGGGGAAATATGGCAGGGTATTCTGGGTATTGTAGTTAAACAAATTCAAATAATTACAACAAGGAAAGGGGGTTTCTAAGAAAAGGTTTGAAGAAAAAACCTGAGTTTCTGATATTAAAGTCGTTAATTTCTGAGATCTTTTTTTAATATATTCTCTGTGATCGAAGTTGAAAATCTCCAAGACTTTTAGAAAAATATTGTAATCTGTTTTTCTTAGTCAAGCCATTTACATTTTCTGTCTTTAATCTCAGAGAATGATCAAGAATTTATCCGAGATTTACGAATTGAATCCTGGAAATCAGCATTTTTTTTGGTATATTTTCATTTAACTACCTTGGTGTTAACATAGTGTCGTAGTTAAAAGTGGAATAGATACATACATAGTTACATTCAGCATTCATAATGTAATAACCACTGTTACCTCTTTGAATTTGTGGGCCAGTTTCTCGGGGTCGAGCTCCACAGGAGACAGCTCCTGGTTCTCCGCCAGGTCGAACACCTCGATGGAGTTTGGAAACACCGGACTCATCTCCTCCTCCTCGTCTGTGGCGTACTCTCCGGTCTGCAGAGAAACACACAGGGAACATTCATATCAGAGATATTACGATTTTTATTATTTGTAAGATATTATTATTGTGAAATGTGTAATGTGTGTCTGACTGGAGTACTGGAATAATATAATATATTCTGTATAAATATTGATATGGTTTTAAACAATTTAAATAATAATAGTTGTAGCACTAACTGCAGTTACCCTCTCCGACCACAAGGTGGAGGTGCTGCACTGAGGTTGAAAGAACACACCGACATTTTGGAAATGTTTACAGATTTGTGAAATAAATGACATATATTTCTTGTTTTTAGTAGACGTACTCAAATTATCAGGTTTGTGAAAAACACAGAATTATTTTTGGTTTAACACTTATGAATGATTTCATGTTTCATGTGACACACACACACACACACACACACACACACACACACACACACACACACACACACACACACACACACACACAACACACCTAACAGTACGTCTTGTGATACTATCTTGCCAAATAGTAGAAATACACGCTGATCATGTGATTTCAAGTGAGAAATTACTATTTAAAGCCAATAAGACACCTCTTGACACACACACACACACACACACATAGTTTAGTATCAAGTGCCTCTACTGGGACATGTCTCCGTGCTTTCATGTTCAAAAAGCTCTTTATTTTTCTCACACTGCCTGTGCTGAAGCACCTCTTTTTACCCTCTGTCTGAAACCAGAGCCCAGTCTGCTCTGATTGGTTAGCTGGCCAGCTCTGTTGTTATTAGAACCAGCTTAGAGATGTCCCGCCCCTTAGCCTATCACGATGTTCCTTAACTCTGGTATTTTATCCTTTGCAGACCATTTACATTCACAAAAACCTGTAGAATGTTATATATTATTATTGTGTCCTCGTGTGTGTGTGTGTGTGTGTGTGTGTTTGTGTGTGTGTGTGTGTGTGTTTGTGTGTGTGTGTGTGTGTTTGTGTGAGTGTGTGTGTACCTCCTCGTCGTCGTCCATGTACTGCTTGTATCTCTGCTCCATCATCTCTCTCTGCCACTTCTCCTGCTCCAGAGTTTGTTGGATCAGCTGAGCGACCTCACTCTGCTCGCCTGGCTTCTCCCGGCCAATCACAAACCTGCAAACACAATTAAGATCCATGCGTCCAATTAACGATCTCGAAACACACAACTGAGAATCAAAGAGACTTTATATACTGCTGCTGAATATCTTAACCTATAATTATGTCAATATCTCTGTGTGTGTATCATACTTGACGGTGCCGGTGGTGTTTCGGAGGACGGAGGCAGCGAGGCACTGGGTGACGCCAACCAGACTGGTCCCATCGACCTCCACGATGAGATCATTCACCATGATCCTACACACACACACACACACAAAGAAAGAAATCCAACATGTGAGAATATAATTGTGCAGGGATGTTGTATTCACCACGCTAAGCTAAAGGTGGCTAATGTTGGGCTATAAAGGAACTACAGCACGGTCACATGACTTCACCACCGCTAAGCTAAAGGCGGCTAATGTTGGGCTATAAAGGAACTACAGCACGGTCACATGACTTCACGTCACCACCGCTAAGCTAAAGGAGGCTAATGTTGGGCGAAAAAGGAACTAAAGCACGGTCACATGACTTCACGTCACCACCGCTAAGCTAAAGGCGGCTAATGTTGGGCTATAAAGGAACTACAGCACGGTCACATGACTTCACGTCACCACCGCTAAGCTAAAGGTGGCTAATGTTGGGCGAAAAAGGAACTAAAGCACGGTCACATGACTTCACGTCACCACCGCTAAGCTAAAGGCGGCTAATGTTGGGCTATAAAGGAACTACAGCACGGTCACATGACTTCACGTCACCACCGCTAAGCTAAAGGTGGCTAATGTTGGGCTATAAAGGAACTACAGCACGGTCACATGACTTCACGTCACCACCGCTAAGCTAAAGGTGGCTAATGTTGGGCTATAAAGGAACTACAGCACGGTCACATGATTTCACGTCACCACCGCTAAGCTAAAGGTGGCTAATGTTGGGCTATAAAGGAACTACAGCACGGTCACATGATTTCACGTCACCACCGCTAAGCTAAAGGTAACTAATGTTGGGCTATAAAGGAACTACAGCACAGTCACATGACTTCACGTCACCACCGCTAAGCTAAAGGCGGCTAATGTTGGGCGTGATGACGTTTAGTCGTCTCATTTAGACACTTGTTAGCAACCAACCATTTTAAATCCACCAGTTCTGTATTCACTGACGTATTTTATGTCGTTGAATAAAAATCTGTTAACCACAGACCTCATTTCAGGATAACAACCAAACACGTTCAGAAAACCATTGACCTCCAGACCAGGGGACAGGAAGTGATGAAATGCTGAGTCATGGCAGGGTTTAAGAACATATATAAAGACTCAGGTGTTCATGTTACCTGCCGTCTCTCTGAGCAGCTCCTCCGTCCGTCACCGTCTTCACAAAGATCCCCAGTTTCTCCAGACCCATATCAGCTCCTGCTCCCATCCCTATGATGCTGATACCCAGACCATCACCGTCTACACACACACACACACACCACACACACACCACACACACACACACCACACACACACACCACACACACACACACACACACACACCACACACACACACCACACACACACACACACACACCACACACCACACACACACACACACACACACACACACAACACACACACACACACACACACACAACACACCACACACACACACCACACACACACACACACACACACACACATTCATATTGTTTACAAATATTCCTGCATATTTAGATATTGCACGAGTCCGTGTTGCAATTTTAATAACATGTGAATTCGTTGTGAAGCCCTGATGTCCATACATTTATTTTGTTCATATCATCACCAGGCAGTTACATTTTGCATTGTATTTAAGTGCAAATTTGAGGTACTTCTACATAAATTGAGTATTTTATTTTCCTGACATTAATACTTAAACTCCACTACGGTTCAAAGTGAAGTATTGTACTTGTAACTCCACTACATTTACTTAAAGCTAAATTGATTCACACATTTGCATAAATACATAAATTCCAACCATTAAACTGAAACTGTTCATGTATACATTTGAGTTTAATGCTTTACAAATGAAACATGAGTCAGTGTGTCCTGCTGAGGGAAGCAGTCATCAACGGTTACTGGTTCAAAAATTCCATTACGTTCAGAATTACTAGCAGCTAAGTAGGCTAATCCGCGCTAACTGTAATCCCATAACGGGATAATGGGTTGTAAGGAGAAGTCCACAAAACCTTGGGAGGTGTGTGAGTGTGTGTGTGTGTGTGTGTGTGTGTGTGTGTGTGTGTGTGTGTGTGTGTACCTTTCTCCAGCTCCACAGGAAACAGGTCCAGCTTCTCGACTCTTTTCTCCAGCTCGTACTCCGCCGACGCCGCCATTGGGTCGACGTCATCGTTACGCCGGTCGTAGTCCTCGTTAGAGTACGTGGTGAACACCTGCACACAGGAGAGGTCAAAGGTCAGGAGGACTGTCTACAAGAAGAACTGTATTATTGGAAATTAAAGGGTCCGTTTTCAAGAAAAAAATGGATTTTCTCGGAAGTTTAATTGGTACTTTCACGGGGAAAGAAATACGAAAAATGTACGAGCAATAAACTTGATTTTCTGAGGTTATAAAGTCATATAGATTTCTCATAATTGTGTGTTTTTTTTGTATGGTTTATTTCATAATTTTTCCACTTTCATTTCAGAGAATTCATTTTAAACAAATTCGGAAAATCTAAACACACAATGGTTTTTCCAAGAGAAACTCTATTTACCTAAATTAAAGTAGGTAATTAACTCATATTTAAGTGGTAATTTTAGGAGAAAATAACGTTAATATTCTGGGGTTTTAAAGTTATATTTGTACGAAAGACAGAAACATTCCTTGACTAATCAAACAATATCTTTTTCTCGTAATTTTGCAATTTTATTGTTCCACTATAAAAAAAGTCATTCATTTCCAGAAAAAAAAATCAAAATCAAAGGTCAGCAGCTTCTGTCTTGTTGGCTTCTCCATGATCACATGACTTTGTTTCCATGGTAACCTCATGCTCGCCCAGCGTGAGTTTGGCGCTGACCTCTGTCTCTCTCTGTCTGTCTGTCTGCATTTATGTTAATGTGACGTTGAGAAGACGTACAGAGTTTAGAGTAATAAGTAACAAGGAGATGCTGCCTTCAGGGTCGGCCTATAAAAATACGACATCCCTGCACCACTGTATAGATGACACACACACACACACACACACACACACACACACACACACCACACACACACACACACACACACACACACACACACACACACACACACACACAACACACACCACACACACACACCACACACACACACACACCCACACACACACACACACACACACCACCACACACACACACACACACACACACACACACACACACACACACACACACACACACACACACACAATGGGTCAGAAGGCGTGATTGTTAAACTGTTTCCTGCAGTCACGTTTCCTTCCTGTTGAGAAACTTAAAGCTGTGTGTGTGTGTGTGTGTGTGTGTGTGTGTGTGTGTGTGTGTGTGTGTGTGTGTGTGTGTGTGTGTGTGTGTGTGTGTGTGTGTGCATGAAGCTTCAGAGCATTCCCTGTACCCACAAACACACAGTCTTTACTTTGCTACTGAAGTAGTAATGAAAAAACGTTATAATAGAATATAAAACTCATTTCTCTTTTAGTTCCAGATTCTCCAAAGTGACCATTTGCATCTTTCCTTTTGTCATGCTATTACAACACACTTAATAACTGACAAAACAAGCTATCTGATGACAGATAACTCAAGCAAAATGAAGTGAGTATGATCCGCAAAATGTAGTAAGCGTTTCAACAAAGTATGACGAAAAATCTCAAATAAATGTTGAAAAACTCAAAATGATTCTAAATAAATCAGACATTCCTTTACAAATACAAGTTAACAGTATTTACGTTAAACTCACTTTCTTGCTTGATTTACATATTAATGGCAGAGACATGTAATCTGTAATCTCACCACTCTACTAGATGTTGACGAAATAAGATTAGATGTACTTTATTGATCCCGAATTGGGACATGTTTTGCGTTGCAGCAACATAAAAAACAAGGCATTGCACGTGAGCAGAAATGAAAAGGAGTAGAAATAAACAATTCTAAAGTTTAAACATCTCAAAATAGAAATAAAACAGCATTAAAAAGTAGAAAATACAATGTCACCATCTGACAAATAAAACACTATTGAAGGGCCAATTTTCAGCAACTAGCAAAAAAGCTATGTAACGGTTGCTTTGCATACATCATGCTAACATTTGAGGATGTAAAGAGCTAAAGCGATACCTCGAATAATTAAAAGAAACGACTAGCTAGCGTTTCATCGCTTCAGTAATTTATTATTACATTACATGACATGTCACTTGTTAGACGCTTTTATCCAAAGCTACTTATATACTCAGTACTGTGGACAAGCCCCAGGAGCAATTTGGGGTGAAGTGTCTCAGGGACACAACGACACGCTGACTGCAGTGGGGTTTGAACCCTGATCCGAACACCAACGCACAACCCACTGCACCACACGCCTCCTTTATCAGGGAACAACACCAAAGGGTCTTTTCTAAAATTACTTTATCATGCTATAATATTAATATACTTAAAGGTGGGGTAGGTAAGTTTGGAGAAACCAGCTCGAGTGCGCTAGAGTTTGAAAATACACAACCGGAACAAATCTGCCACTTCCTTCCAGAGCCCCTCCTCCAACACACACGAACGCGCACATGACCAATGAGGGCACGAGATAAGTTTGTGCACAGATGGAAGGCTGACAGGCAGGTAGGCCATCCAGTTATTTTAGCCGGGCCGGCTCAGATGATTGGTCGTGCTTTTTACAGTACTACAGTATCCACAGATGATATCTTTTAATGGATTTTTTGTCAAAGCACTTCAGATATTCATTGCTATCGGGATGTTAAGAGCATTCCATGGAATATAACAAGAAGTGTATCTCAAGCCGGTTTCTCAAACTTACCTACCCCACCTTTAATGACTATGTCTTTTGAAACTTATAAAACTAGCTCCCTGATTATATCGCCTTCGCCTTTGGGTGATCGTGTTGGTTTTCTAAAAACTTTTATCGAGCTGTTTATGCTGCAGGCCAACATCTCATAACCTTCGTGTCACACACACACACACACACACACACACACACACACACACACACACACACACCACACACACACAACACACACACACACACACACACACACACACACACACACACAACACACACACACACACACACACACACACACACACACACACACACACACACACACACACAACACACACACACACACACACACACACACACACACACACCACACACACCACACCACACACACACACACACACACACACACACACACACACACACACACACACACACACCTCTTTTCTACGTCGGTTTGTATGAATGTTGTGATGTCCAAGTTACGCTCACATCAAAACACACACCAGGTGCTCCTCCCAAAAAAGCTCCTCTTTGTGATCCTTATCAATCAGCTTCCCATGTGTGTGTGTGTCTGTGTTGTGTGTCTGTGTGTGTGTGTGTGTGTGTGTGTGTGTGTGTGTGCACCTAGTTTTAAGGAAAACAAACACACCCAGCTACATTCCAGCTGGTGTTTTCAGAGGTAAAGAGGTTGACTTGAACCTCGTCAGTGAAAGTGAATATTCTCCGCAGGTTGATCCTTAATTACCTTTTCGTTACGCCTACGATATAAATAAAACCTCTGTGACTCAACTTGTTATGAGCAGCATATTATAAAGGATGCTAACCCTGAGAGTCTGTTTAAAAAATACTTACATATTTGGAATAAAACTAAGGCTTATGTTACTTTATTTAAAGCTAAAATAAATGTTTATGCTATGCTAACATTACTTTCTTTGATGCTAACATTACTTTTTCTTTATCCTAACGTTACTTTCTTTAATGCTAACATTACTTTTATCCCACCTTTACTATATTTAAAGCTAGAATTCATATTTATACTATCTAACATATCTTTCTTTTATGGCTAACATTTCTTTCTTTATGCTATCATTACTTTGTTTAATGCTATCATGACTTTGTTTAATGCTAACATGACTTTGTTTAATGCTAACATTACCTTTTCATGTCTAATGTACTGTAGTTATTTTAATGCTATCCTAACTGTTTTCATGCTAACTTTACTTCATTAGACTTACAATACTCTTTTTATTTTAACGTTAGCCTACTTTTGTTAGCATTAACCTTCACAGAGATGGAGAAAGAACTCGGGGAGGCAGCAAAAGGAAGTTAGCATTCCCAAAGCTAAAAACAGCAGCCAGAAAACAGCCGAAACATCACAAAAAAATCCAATATATGTTGGTTTTGTTTCATCAGCAGCAGATACTGTTTTACGGTATTTAGCTAGGTAGCTAACTGTAGCAGCTACCTTAGTGGTAAACAACGCTGCCCCAGGCCACAACTCTCCATTTAGCTTCACCGTGGCTAAAGAGGTCAGTGGTTAAACGTTTTAAGGTCCAGGAAAGTAAAGAATTCATTTTTGACCCGACGCCTGACCTGAAATATCCTTCTTATTATCCTTTAAGTGGACATGACTGAGCAGGAAAGGTGACGCTAACTGACCGTCCTTGTCTTCCAGGTGTCTAAGAACAAGAAATATTGCGTTTTAATGTCAAAGCTTCTTATTTCCTGTTCCCATCTCGTCTGTTACGGGCTATATTATTATTCTCTGGTATTCTATTGTTTATCACCGAGGCATTATGTTTGACAGCTTCATGACGTGTTAGGACATGTTTCAGCACTGAGGGTGAGGCGTTGTGTGTTGCAGGAGAAATTAGTACACACACACACACACACACGAGTTTCAGCGACAGTCAGCAGGAAATGCTGACTGTCGAAATCAAAGACAGAAATCCCCCAGGCAACCTGTTTGTGAACATTTAACGAAGAAGGAAGTCAGAGAGTCTTTTTAGTCATTTCCTTTTTACTCGTTTTCTCTTTTAGTTTCCATGGTGCGACAGATAGCAGAGCACACACGCACACGCACCACACACACACACACACACACACACACACACACACACACACACACACACCCACACACACACACACCACACACACACACACACACACACACACCCACACACACACACACACACACACACACACACACCACACACACACACACACACACACACACATTCAGCCTCTCTTTTCACATTTTACTATGAGATTACCGTACCAACTGTCAAGGCCTCGAGAAATCAACTAATGTTGAGCCAAGTATTTCATATCCTGTTGTTTAAAACCATCGTTTGACTTATTTCAGCTTCAATGGACACAATATATTATATTTATTACAGCAGTTATACACGTCATTCTCTTTTGTAGAATACCCAGAGGTGGGAAGTAACTAAGCACATTTGCTCAAGTACTGAGGTACTTTACTTGAGTATTTCCATGTTATGCTACTGTGTACTTCTACTCCACTACAGTTCAGAGGTACATGGTGTACTTCTCCTCCACTACATGTATTTAATACCTGTAGTTACTTCACAGATGTGGATGAATGATGTGAAATATAATCAAGTGTTAAATCAGACTTTAGTTCCACCTGGAGTAAATTCACAAGCTACCCTGCAGTATACAAAGTCATTCAAACTAGCTGCACCTTTACCAGCTTTGAGAACACTTTCATGATCAATCATTATAAAACATATCATATATATTATTCTGAAATGGACCAATCTGCACAATGACTACTTTTACTGTCGCTACTTTCACTATATTTTGATGAGAATACTTTCCTACTTTTACTTGAGGAACATTTTGAATGCAGGACTTTTACTGTAACAGAGTATTCCTACACTCTGGTACTTCTACTTTTACTCAAGTACAAGATCTGAGTACTTCTACTTGTACTCAAGTACACGATCTGAGTACTTCTACTTTTACTCAAGTACAAGATCTGAGTACTTCTACTTTTACTAAGTACACGATCTGAGTACTTCTACTTTTACTCAAGTACAAGATCTGAGTACTTCTCCTTTTACTCAAGTACAAGATCTGAGTACTTCTACTTTTACTCAAGTACAAGATCTGAGTACTTCTACTTTTACTAAGTACATGATCTGAGTACTTCTACTTTTACTCAAGTACAATATCTGAGTACTTCTGCTTTTACTCAAGTACAAGATCTGAGTACTTCTACTTTTACTCAAGTATAAGATCTGAGTACTTCTACTTTTACTCAAGTACAAGATCTGAGTACTTCTACTTTTACTCAAGTACAAGATCTGAGTACTTCTACTTTTACTCAAGTACAAGATCTGAGTACTTCTACTTTTACTCAAGTACAAGATCTGAGTACTTCTACTTTTACTCAAGTACAAGACCTCTGAGAATACCTTCTTTCAACAAGTAACATTGAACTTCTACTCTTAAACTCTATACTTGCTATGTTTTGGAAATAATGATTATCATGTTATATGAATAATAATATTCTGTAAGTCCTAAATGCCAAAAGAAAGTAGATCAAAGTAGTTGAGACATCATCCCTGGGGTGGATCAACAGGTGTCATGTGACCTCACAGGTGTCATGTGACCTCACAGTGGGTGAACGTTGCTCTGATCACGGGTCTATTGTCCTTTGACACAGTCATGACTCAGCATGTACCCATTGAAACTGGATGTCTACTCAGCTTCAGAGACGTTGCTTTCTGTATGAAAAAGACTCAGTAGGACGACTCTTTGACTTCATTGCAAGTATTTCCAGCACACATCAACCCGGCAGCTCTAGCCTCCCTTCATCAGCATCCAGTCATACACATATTTATTTCAAGATACTACTAATAATAATAACACACATGGCCTTGCAATTATAGCCGAGTTGTTGAGGCCTTTTTTCAGCTGTAGGCGACTCCAATCACCTGATCCAGGACTTTTATCTGTTCCCTATTTCACATCCAGAGGTTCCTGTAAAAGCCTTCCTCGTTCTATCAGATCAACTGAATCAGTGCATAGCTTCAAACGGCAGCTAATAAACACATTTCTATAAGTAAGCCTTACAAACATGATCTAACTCAGGGGTGTCAAACTCAAGGCCCGGGGGCCAAATCCGGCCCGCGACTTCATTTTATGTGGCCCCGCAAGAGCTTGCTAAGAATATAATACGTTTATTATACGGTTACATGCTACTTTACAGAAGCACGTTGCCCATAAACTACATGTCCCACAATGCATCTCATTTTGTGACATGCGCACTGAAGAGACTTGCAATTATTTGCCCTGGACTTCTGCTTTCAGACATAGTTAATTATTACCCTATCCGATAATAATCCAATTCAGAGGCAATAATGTAATATAATACATTATTTTATATATATATTATATATTTATATATGTATATTTATATAGTTACAACCGGCCCTTTGAGTGCAACCATAATGCTAATGTGGCCCGCGATGAAATTGAGTTTGACACCCCTGAAGTCAAAACGTATGACCTCCTTATAAAGTTGTTAAAGGGGTTTCTGGGCACCAAGTCAAGAGAAAACACCTGGGTCTTTAGCAGCTACAAGTTCCTGTTCACAAGCTAGTTGCTTTTTTTGGGGAAGTGAAACAAAACGGCACAGTTTCAGGCTTTAAAACCAAAACAAAGAGCTTACAGACACTAAAGCACCTCAAACATCAAACAAGGAGAAGTGCAGATTTGGGTGATGAGTTATTACAATATTTTTGACCTTGCTTGGCCTTCCTTTCAAGGCCACCATCGGTCACTATCTCAAATATAAAAAACTAATTTTGCAATAAAAATCGCGACGTGTCATCATGATCCCCAGAGGATATTTGATCCATTCACATTATTAAGTAGAAGGAGAGCGCAGGTCTATGCTGTTCTTTCTCGTTATCCTGCTAAAAACAGACACACAAACCGAACCCAAGACACCGAAAGCGTTTTTGGACTCGTCATACACTTTCACATTGTGATGAGTCTACAGCCAATGAGGAAGTGCCTCATGGAGTTCCTCTTCCCAGTAACGGCTCCAATAACAACTGACAAACAATGAAACTTACCAACTAACAGATGCAATATATCTCTTGTAGGAGCCACAGCTCTTTTGACGCAAACTGTTGAGAAAATAGTGAATGTCCTCTTCCAACATGAGAGTAACATGCTAACAAAGGTATCCCAACTGTAGCTGTGTACATGACAGGATGTGTGATTACCTAGAAGAGCATCAGGACTGTTTGAGGCATATGATAGCTATGTGATTAACATGATGATTCAGCCTCTATGGAGATAGACATATGACAAGCATGCTCATTTCTGACGTGGAGCTAATTTGAAGTAAACATTGAATACTGCTTTCTATTCCTCCATCTTGTGACTGTGTAACTCCCTCTCTTGGATATCAGCATGTGAAGGACACTGTTCAGGAACTAGTTGATGCTCTGTATGTGATGATTACTTCCATTCTGGAGAGGATCACAGATACATGGATCCTGAGATTGAAGCTCAAGCCGCGAACGTGTGATTATTAACATTTTAAGTATTCAGAAAAAGTCTGAATTTTGAGATTTTCGAGAAAAAGTCAGAATTTTGAGATTTTTTGGAAACTCAGAATTTTGGGGAAAAAAACAGAATTGCTTTGAATTTTAGAAAAAGTTAGAATTTTTAGAAAAAGTCAGAATTTTTAGAAAAAGTCATATTTTTTAGAAAAATCTGACTCTTGAGGAAAAGTCAGAATGTTGAGAAAAAAAACTGAATTTTGAGATTTTGAGAGAAAGTCACATTTTGAGAAAAAGTCAGATTTTTTTAGAAAAGTCAGGATTTTGACTTTTTTAGTTTTGACTACTTCCATTCTGGAGAGGATCAGAAATACATGGATCCTGAGATTGAAGCTCAAGCCGGGGACCAGTGAGATTTTCTAACACAAACCAAGTAAAAGGAAGTCCATCCGACTCACCTTGATTGGCCCAACGCTGAACTGGATCTTCCGATTGGCCGGCGGAGGCTCCTCCTCCTCAGGAAGTCCCTGGATCTCTGAGCAGCTGCTCTCCTTCTGATAATCCTCCTCTTCCTCCTCCTCCTCCTCATCTTCCTCGTCCTCCTCATCGTCCAGCTGACTTCCCCAGAGTCCTCCTCTCCGATCCCACTGTACGCACTGATATCCACCAAATCCCCCTCGGAGTAATCCTCCTTCCTCGAACCATCCTCATCCTCTTCCTCTTCCTCTCCTCTTCTGTCAGAGTCCTTTCCTCGTTCCTCCGGGGAAGAGGAAGAGGAACCAGGAGGATCTTTTTCTCCATTTTCCAAAGAGGCATGAACGTCGGCCTGAACCAGCCTGGACCCGTCCTGCTCGTCAGTGTTTGGATCCTGACCCGGAGGAGTCATTGTACTCGAACCCCGAGCTTCAGTCGCTATCGGCTGGACTTCCAACTCCCCTTTAACCTCTGAAGAAGACGAGGAGGAGGGGGAGGAAGAGGAGGAGGAAGAGCATGTAGGCTTTTTTTCTCCTGACTGTCCAAACCCTTCCTTGTCGTCGCCGGATATCAATTCAGTTGAGCTGTTTTGTAGAGAGTCTGCCGCCAATTCTGGTAGTTTTGCTGCCTTGGTGCTCATTTCTCCTTCTGTCGCCTCCTTCTGGTTCTCCTTACTGGGAGGTGGCACCTTCGTCTGAAAGAGAATCAGAGTGTCATCAGCATAATAACGTTTCAAAATGGATGTATATAGAAAAACAAAAAGTGCAGGACCCAAATATGAGCCCTGGGGAACACCGCATTTAATTGTTTAGCTCTTAGATTCCTTTTTCCTCCACATAAACCACAAGCTCTACCAGATGAATTAAAAAAGCATTTTGTGTTCAGCACACTCTTCTCACCTTCCTCCCGGTCGCCTCCCCTCTCGCTGGAGGTGGTTTGGGTTTTGGCGGTAAAACAGGACCTGGCCGACGTTGGGCGACATTGTTCTGCGAGGGGTCGGTCTTCTCGGTCTTCTCGGTCTTCTCGGTCTTCTCTGTCTTCTCTGTCTTCTCGGTCTTCTCGAACTTGGCGCTGAGCTGACTAACGGTCGGGCTGACGGCATCCCCGACTGAAGCTGCAGCAACGGGAAGAACGCCCGGAGCAGGGATAGAATCAGGAATAGGAGCTGGAATAGGAGGTGGAGCAGGAAGTGGAGCTGGGGGGTCGTCCAGCCGGTCCAAAGCCTCCGTGGATCCGTTAAATCGAGCCACGACATCCAGACGGCTGTCCTGGAAGCCCGATGCTCGCTCCTTCTTCAGCAAGATCCGGTTTGTGGCAGCTTGCTTCTCCTGGGAGGAAACAAAACCAGAAGTATTAGCCTCCCAAAGTCACATTTCAGACTTGACTTGACTGTGGCGGCTCAATTTCCAGTTCAGTTTGAGACGCCGAGAGGCTAAGCTTGGCTATGAGCTGCGACGCGTTTTCAATGAGAAAGTCCGTACTGAAGTAAGATAGTTTGACGATATGTAATTAACAAAATCTTAACATAATAACTATAGGGACAAAGACGACAACACAAGCTCACCCTCTGTCACCCGCACTCGACATGAAACAGGTGACATATATACACAAACCACACCCATGTGACAATTACCGGAAGTGCTAAACAAATACAAATAAAAGTGACGTAAACAAATAATAGTAATACAAATAATGAACTCAGGCTAAGTAGCATTTGGCACCTACACTGACCATTAAAGTATTATCGTATCATATCGTTTCGTATCGTATCAAACCAAGATTGGAAGGTTTTAAGATTCAAAGGTTTCATTGTCATATGCACTTAGTGTAGAAATGGCTCCAATAGGATCTCTCCATGTGATTATTGATTATCCAAATCCAGACTCTGAAGTTTGCCTAACCTTAACCTCAGACCGATCAAAGCAGGATCGTAAGGGGAACATATGGATCCTAGGCCTGATTACACACTGCTTTCACAATAACTTTTACCGGCACACATACATGTAAATATTTAATATGTATAAATATAACTGTATATAATTGTATTAATCTCTAATCTGTGCTGTCCTGTTTTTCAATCTCACCCTGTTGCTGTTTAAACTACTGAATTTCCCCACAGGGATTAATAAAGCTCCATCTTATCTGATCTTATGCACAGATTTCGACTCATGCTTGATAAATGTATCTGTCGGCGTGAATTGTTCCCAACAAATCCGGCAGTCGACATCACTTGTTAGGAACCGCCTTTTTTAAATCCACCAGTGGGGGGTATTTAATCTCTTCAGCTTGTGTTAACCACAGACTTTATTTCATGCTAACAATCAAAAACACATCCAGAAAACCATTGACTTGCAGACCAGGGAACAGGAAGTGATACAAATACTCTTCTCACCTGTAGAGTCCGCTGCTCGAAGATCCTCCTGGTCTCCTGGAGTTTGGAGAACCCCCCCGCCTCTGCGCCGGGTTTAGAGTCGAAGCGGTTGACCCTCTCTGAAACCACAGCTCCCAGTTTGAGCAGAGCGCTGTGGTCCACGTTCTCGTTCAGGCTGGAGGCCCTCGGTAAGGACAGCTTCACCGTCTGATCTGAAGACAGGAGGCAGGAGGGTTAACAGGGAACAAGGACAAGACAGGGAAGAAATAAATCCCAGTGTAACTCGGTTATATTGACGATTGGTTTTGACCATCTTTTGTACTGGTTAAGCTCAAGAAAACAGCTGAGATTTGGGAACATTAGGAGCTTCTCATGTCTTTAAAAGTTACAACAAACCCCACTTAATGGAGAAGTGAGCGGTAAAATAGAACTTTGATCCACGATACTACCCATAGTTTCTCCGAATTAGGTTGTTTAAACAATTCGACTGACTTCAAAAAGCCAAAGACTATTTCCATTTCCTTCTCAGTGAATTAAATGTTCTTAATATGCATGTCTTTGTCTGTCCTTGTAACTACAACTACATCACATGTCAGCAATGTGTGGACTGGTCCTCTTTCTTTAGTTAATTAATGTGAAGTTATGAAGTTATTCTGCCTCAGTGTTCTTAAAGTTGATTTCATAAAGCCTGGGTACAGGGGGTATTACCTGTTGTCCACAAAGTTACTGTTATACACAGAACAGGCTGCTATAATAATAATAAAGATTGGCTGAAATGACTTTTGTGAAAATCCTCCACAAACTGAACCCTAACCCCTTCAGAAAATCCTCCACAAAAGTCTAACTCTTGACGTGACTCACCAATCATTTTGTCGCCTCCTCCTCGTCTCCAGGCGACTGCATCTGCATGAACATGTTCTTGATGCGGTGGACGTTGGACCCGTAACTCCTGCCCCTGCCGGTGGGCCGGGGCAGCGGAGTCGGTTTGGAGCTCGTCGCTCCGTTAGCTGCATTGTTCAGGTGATCCGTGGCCTTCTTCAGCGCCGCCAGCCCCGCCTCGTAGGCGTTCCTGTGCGGCGAGGGGCTCCTCATGCTGGAGGTCCCGCCGCTGGAGGGCCCGTTCCCCCCGACGGTTCAGTCTTCATCATGTTTGGTCGATCAGATTCCCCCCGGTGAACAGCAGCTGAGCAGCGAGGAGGACGGCAGCATCCTGCAGCTGGTTCACTTTCTCCTGCTGACAATCAGAGACAGATATTTGTTTATTGCACACATGGCAGTTATTTTAAAACAAAACATGTACCCTTACAACAACAACAAAAAATGAAATAACCATAAAAAAGTCAAATAAAAGCAATATTCTTTCAGTCACACTTGCTTACAAGTACCGAAACATAAAACCAGAACACAATCAAAAGTCAACTTCAAACTGTCTAATTACACTTTCTTTATATATTTTCTTAAACATAACAATTTTCTTTTTAAAGCCCTTTAAATCATTCGGTAAATAATTCCACTTCTCTACGCCAAGAGACACATCTGCTTTAAAGTAGTGCGTGCAAACTGATGCTTAACATTTCATTTCCTCTTATGATGTGATTCATAATGATATCTAATCAACATTCTAAACGGCATTGTTGAATACTCGATGCTGATTGGTCAATTTGGACATTCACCCCCCCCCCCCCCCTCGCCTATCAGAAAAATTAGAGTAGTAGTACCGTGAAACTTTAACGACACCATCCCTAATCATTATATCACATTACATTACATTACATGTCACTTGATAGACGCTTTAACCCAAAGCGACGTACACACATTCAGTTCTGTGGAGAACCCCCACAGAATCACAATCAAGTTTATTTCCAGGTACGTTTACACATACAAGGAATCTAACAGAAAATAAGTTGCAAAGTAGGTAAAAAGAACAAGATGTCGTTCACTTGATGAGCATTAATGTAATACATCATTTTTGGGGGTGGATAAAAAGTCAGTGTCAGTGTGTGCAATGCAAAATAAGGAGCAATGCAGTGGGGATTGAACCAGTGCTCCCCTGATCCAAAGATAAGCGCACTATCCCACTGAGCCACCGCCTCCTTTACTGTCTATAAGCAGAAAAAGACCAGTAGATGGACATCATATAACAGATATAACAGATATAACAGATATAACACCACTAGTGTCTCGTTGCCCTCCTGTCTCTCTGTGGGAGCTGTGAGGATAATCCCATTAAGACGCTGACGCATGGGAGCTCTCTGTGTGTGTGTGTGTGTGTGTGTGTGTGTGTGTGTGTGTGTGTGTGTGTGTGTGTCTGTCTTTGTGTTGCTGCTCTGAATGACAAACACTCTCAGTGACAGAGTGAATACTGAGCCGCAGATATCAGCCGCTCTCCGATGATCACATTATTATTATCTGGCTGTGAACATGACCTCTGTCCGGTCTGAGCTGAGGGACGGTTTCATTGTGGGTTCAAACTAAAGGGTTTCTGTTAGAGGGTCTTTAACGGCCTGTGACCAGAAAAATATGATATAGTCAATTAACAAAAATGTGTTGAAAATGTTTGAATCACATGTTGATCCTGACAGAATAGAAATTGAAATGAACTTTTCAGGATAAGAGTTAAGAATGTAAGGACACAACTCAAGCCAAAAATGACTAACAATTTCTCATAAAAAAACATAGAAAATCTAACTCCGAACACCAAAGAAAGTGCAGATATTTTCACTTCAAGCAAGATCACACCATAATAAGTGCTGGTGAATCAGTTACCATGCCGACATTAACTATTCAGAGTGCTTTTTTAGTTTTTCTGCAAGAGATCCCATTGAACCAGGGAGATGCTGCCTTCAGGGACCAACACAGAAATACCACATCCCAGCTCCACTGTTTTCCCCCCAGTCAGCACAAGCTGCTCTCATCGATGACACAACAGCCAACGAGACACAATCACTGTGAGGACGTTAGCATTAGCACGTTAGCATACACAACCAAACAAACAAGCTCGACCTGCAGAAAATATATCAACAAGAAACTCACTCAGAAAGTAGAACACAAGGATCCAGCTGTTTGCAACTATAGAGGATTAATAAAAGATACATGTGTTTTCTAATGGTTACCTAATCAAATGTGACACATCTTACCACACTGTGGGATTCGTGTGAAAACAGAAAGAGACAGAGAGTACTGCCTTTAGTTCAACACAAAACAATCTGAAGTACTATTATATATATCTGAGAGCCTTGTTATTTAATATTTCCACATTATGCTACTGTGTACTTCTTCTCCACTACAGTTCAGAGGTACATGGTGTACTTTTCCTCCACTACATGTATGTAATACCTTTAGTTACTTTTCAGATGTGGATGAATGGTGTGAAATATAATCAAGTCTTAAATCAGACTTTAGTTCCACCTGGAGTAAATTCACAAGCTACCCTGCAGTATACAAAGTCATTCAAACTAGCTGCACCTTTACCAGCTTTGAGAACACTTTCATGATCAATCATTATAAAACATATCATATCTATTATTCTGAAATGGACCAATCTGCACAATGACTACTTTTACTGTCGCTACTTTCACTATATTTTGATGATAATACTTTTCTACTTTTACTTGAGGAACATTTTGAATGCAGGACTTTTACTGTAACAGAGTATTCCTACACTCTGGTACTGCTACTTTTACTCAAGTACATGATCTGAGTACTTCTACTTTTACTCAAGTACAAGATCTGAGTACTTCTACTTTTACTCAAGTACAAGATCTGAGTACTTATACTTTTACTAAAGTACGAGACACTGGTGGTGTTATACCTGTGCTGGACTATGGTGATTTGATATATATGAATGCACCTGCCTGATCAAGTTAGATGCCGCCTCTCACAGTGCGCTGAGACTTGTTACTAACTGTAAAGCACTTACTCATCACTGTACCCTGTATGCCATCACTGACTGTACGGAGACTCAGTCATTGGTACATGTTCATTTATAAAGCCATGCTGGGTGAACTACCAGCTTACATCTGCTCACTGATCTCGCAGAGAGTCGCAAGTAGCTATTGCCTGAGATCCCAGGATGTGTTTTTATTACATGTGCCAAGTGCTAGGACAGATCTGAGTACAAGAGTGCAAGATCTACTTGCACTGAAGTACACCTCTGCTTATATATGGTGATATGCACATGTTCATACTGATAATAGATATATTTATCATACAATGTGGACATTTATATTTTTAATTGCATATTTTTACTTTCTTTATTTATGCTTTTTTAATATTATGATTTATTTTGTACTTTTTGTTGCAATTTTTTTGGTTACTTTACTCTTTATTTTATATTGTATTTGGACTTTCATTGCACATTTTGACATCGTATGTTTAAATAAGTGTATCTATCTGTGCAGGTCTTCTCCCACTGATCCATTCATCAGGGTGTAAACCTCCACAGGAGCACAAACAGGATCCAACATGTTTCATTCCTCCGTTCAGACTTCAGACGCATGTTGCAGCGAATGTTGTAAAGTGTGTTGTTGAAGAGGTGTAGAAGTACTCAGATATTATACTTTAGTAAAAGTAGCATACTACCACTCTGTTACAAGTAAAAGTAGAAAAGTATTCTCATCAAAATATAGTTAAAGTAGCGACAGTAAAAGTAGTCATTGTGCAGATTGGTCCATTTCAGAATAATATATATGATATGTTTTATAATGATTGATCATATTTCACATCATTCATCCACATCTGTGAAGTAACTAAAGGTATTAAATACATGTAGCGGAGTAAAAGTACACCATTTACCTCTGAACTGTAGTGGAGTAGAAGAACAAAGTAGCATACTAAAAGTTAAATAAAATGTGAACTTAAGTACATTTACTTGTTAGACGCTTGGCCACAAGTAGATGTACAAAATAGCATCAAATAGAAATACTCAAGTAATGTACAAGTACCTCAAACGTTTACTTAAGTACAGTACTGAGTAAATGTACTTAGTTACTTCCCACCTCTGTATATAAGGGATGTATAATGGTGAATTGCACAGCTTGTGAAGAGTGTGTTATGAGTGTCAATTAAATAAAAACACTGTGATAATACCCATAATCCTTAGCGGTTTGGTGTTGCTTCCTGTCACTGAGTCTCGGTTTATACATCATCAGCTCTTTAGTTGTCATGTTAAAGGACTAGACACAGAGTTAAAGAATAAGCTCTGTTATTACAACGTGTGAACTAATCTGACATGTCCTTTCCATCCATACTGATTCCTCTCCTCTGTAAGCAGATTGTGAAGTGTGTGTGTGTGTGTTTATCTCCTTCCTCCTCCACGAACACACACTCTGTCTCAGGTCAATACAATCTAAAATAAAACCATCACCGCTCAACAAACGCCTGCCTGCTCCAATCATCCTCAGCATATTAAGTAAAACACTATTGATTTAAATGTATTGATGGCCCCTACCTTCACTAAATACATAATAAATACATAATAAATACATAATACACCACAAACAGACCATCCAGCTGTGTTTTTATTATAGATTTGAGGGATAAATGACCTTCATCATGATATGCTGTATCACTGAGGACACATCTATCTTTGTGTGTGTGTGTGTGTGTGTGTGTGTGCATGTGCTTTCTGCAGCCTCTGCACTGGCATGGTGACATTCTGCACATTCAGACATGAGTGATAATAAGTCCTAAAGTCTCCATTCCTGCACAACATCTCTGCCGTTCTGTGTATGTACGTCACATGCAGTGTTTAACAGAAGGCACATTATGGTGGTAAATACAATGCCTCCATCTATTCACCCCACTATCCCTGTATCAGGCCTGGTGGCAGAAACACTGCTGGCTACAGAGAGGCTTTGTTGGCAAACTCGACATATGCTGCCCGCCCCGAACCTCCATTAAACTAACATCATATTTTAATGAAGCGTTGACTTTGGGGCATTTTAGTATTGTAAAAAAAAAACGTAACCTCTATTAGAATCAATGTGAGCCACTTTTGAATTCGGCGTGTTTTTATTACACATATAAGACTTTTTTAAGACCACTATTATGTGTTAAACGCGTGTTGCCCCCTCACGTCAAATACGGCTTAGCGGACGCCGACGTCCACTGTGTCTCGATTAAGATTCGGTTTCAATTATAATTTAACCGTTTTTTTATAATTCAATCAAACGCCGAATACAACATAAGACTTCAAGGTATTCAAATCAATCGTAATTGTCAAATGTAGACGTGTTAAATGTAACTTCTAGGCATTTTAAGTTAAAACAGCCTGATTAGTAAGGGAGTTCTGCATAGGGTTGTTTTTGGAGACCAGAAAACGCGGCGTTGGTAATCCGGATGTGTTTCCCTGCTTTAAAATCACAACACCATTACAAAATACGCACTTTCTTTTAAAATCATAAACAGTTTAAGTTGTCTGTGTTACAATAAGGTGTCTCCAGCCGGTTTAGGACCCGGGAGGAAAGGCCTCTCTGCTGGGTGTCTGTTGCTGCGTCGCTTCCTTCCTGCAGACCCCCCTTCTGCACAGACATATGATTTTACTTTAACCCGGGTTAGATGGATGAATGACCGTGTTAGCCCCCCTAAAGCATGCTCAGGTTCCCCGGTGACAGTACCTTGTGTCCCGGTGTGTTCCGGTTAGGATCGGTGCAGAAGACGGTCCATTGTCCTGCTGCTGAACAGACTGAGCCTCTTCTGCTCCTCCCCCTAACATCTCCATCCTCTGCGTCCTTTCCCTCACTCTACCCTTCATATGTTATTAATGCATTTCATTCATCTGTTTACTGCTTTCACTTCTTATGTATACATATTTTATGTTTTTTATTCCACATTTTTATTTATATTTTAATGTTTTTGTATTTAAAAAATTGTATTGTATTTATTTTCACGTTTTTACTTACCTAAAAAATATGAGTTTTATTCTCATTTTAATATTTTTACTTTTAAAATTATAAACATTTATTTAGTTTTAATTCATGTTTATGCACATATTTATTAAACTTATTACACATATCTTAATTATATTTTAGTTTATTAATTGCACATTCCTACTTTCTTCTTTTGCTTATTTAAAGTTTATTTTATGTTTTTTATTCCAAATCTTAATCACATTTTATATTTTTGTATTTCAAAAAAATGTATTTTATGTTATTTTGCACATTTTTACTTTTTATATATATTCTAATTTAATATTATTACTTAAATAATAATTTATTATTTTAAAAATATTACTTATTTTATCTTTATCCATTGCACATTTTATTTACCTTCTTATGCTTATATAAATATGTTATTATATGTTTTTATTCCACATTTCTACTTATATTTTAATGTTTTTATATTTAAAAAAATATATAATAAAAATACGAGTAATATTCTTATTTTCATATTATTACTTATTTTATGATTGATTAATTAAAACATATTTAAAATGTTGTATTCTATTTTATTTGACATTTTATTGACCTTCTTACGTCTGTTTACATTTTTTTTATCATTATTTATTTCACATTTTCACTTTAATTTCCTGTGTTTAGAAACAATAAATTTTTGCTATTAATTATGTATTTTTTATTGGAAATGTTAAACATTTATTCAGTTTTATTTCATATATTTATTCCACATTTTCACTTAAATGTTTAGGTTTTTACATTTTTACATAATGACCTTTTACCTGTGAGCTGTAGTCACCTCCTGCGGACACTAGAGGGCGGCAGAGCGTCATGAAGACTCCACTGCAACACACGAGACTTTCCCCTCTCCTCTCCTCTCCTCTCCTCTCCTCTCCTCTCCTCTCCTCTCCTCTCCTAAAAAAACCCATCCCATATTATTCTTATTTTATGATTTATTAATGAAAGGTCACCTATTATGCTAAATCCTCTTCTTCATGTCTTTTCTACATAAACATGTGTCCCCACTGTGTAAAGTGTTGGAGTCTGGAGGCCTGTTCATTTATTCCGGCAAATGACTCAGACCTACTAATTGACCTAACAGAAGTTATTGAGTCTATGTAAGTTTACTGCTTGGCTCAGATCCACCAACGTCAGCAAGATCTCACCTCTATTAACTCCTGAAGAACCAGGTTAAATGAACTGCTGTTTCAATTCAGACGACCCGCTAAATCTGTTTAAGCGATCCCAAAGGATTCTGGGTGTGGCCCTACCTAAGTGTGAGTGTGGCCGTGTGCAATCTTACCTTTGAAGCAGGAGAGGAGAGCGCAGATGTCTTTTAAGTTGTCCCAATCCAAAAGGGGGATCAGTTTATTTGAAGAAAAATTGGTCCACACTTATACAGGGTTTTTACCTTCTCTCGTTACAACATGACAATCCTACAAAACATATCATGCTGTGATCATGTTCTAATATGAAACCTCAATTCACAGTTTTACATTTATTAAACTAAATTGTAACTTCAACTGCCTAATTCAGTTGTGACGTTTAAAATCTCCCGACAGAATTTAGAGGCATATCCTCATAAATGGCCGGTGATAATAAAAAGCACATTCAAACTTTCATTCAACAAACCAATTATCATACACACCTATGTCCAGCATGAATTCAGAGGACCATCCTCACAGGTGGCGGGGTTATAAACATCAATTCACTCAGCATTCAACAAAGAAATTCGAGAGATATTACCAAGTTTGAGAGAACCTTACCGAGGAAAAACCCAGCTCTCCAGGGAGAGAGTATACCAGCCCCCCCCCCCCCCCCCCCCCCCCCCTCTCTCTCTCTCTCTCTCTCTCTCTCTCTCTCTCTCTCTCTCATTTGCTCCCTCTCAGCCAGTGTTTTTATGCTCAAAGCAGGACAGAAAAACCCAAAGACACCTCCTCCATACCCGTATTTGGGGAAACTGGGCATGGCCTCTGATGTGCAGGACTGAAAATATTATTCTCGGCTATGGCATAAACACCTTTTTGGGACCTCAGTATTTGTCCAACAAGTCAGGAGTTGGACTTGTGCACTGCTGTGAGGGAAGAAACTGTCTCCCCTCTCTTATCAGTGACACCCATAAACCATAATAGGCCTTACACACTCAACTTAACAAACCACTTGTGTTTTGTTTATAAATATAGAAAATCTATAAAATATAATGCATTTTCATTGAGGGTTATACAAGAATATAATTGATTATATTTGATTATAATTAACTTTCGTTTTAAGTATTCAACCTAATATGGAGACCTCAACAAAAGAGACTCTGAAAGTTTCAGGAAAAAAGATTTTCTCTCTTTTTGTCCTGATCCATTTCTATAAAAACCTGTCTGAAAATGAGCTGATCAGATTTTGGCCACTTTATGATGTCATAACGATGTTTTGTCTTGTGTAACCATTGAGTTCTTTTTAACCAAATCTCTCAAGAGGCACAAGTTAGTGTTAACTGTAATATAAACATGTGCTTTGTGTCTCAATTTGTTTATATACTGTATTATAATTTTGCTAACTATTTGAGGTTCTCTTATTTAATGGTATTCTAAGTAATGCTCATATGGATGTAGCTTAAATGTGTTTGTTGTGTTGTGTCTTTGTATAGCTCTCACGTTGGTTTTTGGAGTTTTCAATAAATTAGAAATCATCAGTCAAGTGTACGACCATCTTTCGGAGGGATATGCTACAGTTTATATAATAAAATATCGATAATTGGCGTCCGTTTATCGATACAATATCACCACGCAAAGTATCGCGATACTATGCTGTATCGATTACTAATGAGACCTCTATGTGTGGGCCTGGGACCGGCCACAATGAGTCTTTCCTCTAAGCACCTTGACCTTGAGGGGACTAAACTATCCCATAAGAGGCCTGGGACCAGCCAAAACACTCTGTTAAAAACACAGTTTAACAAAGTTAAATGAAGAAATTATAAATAATACGTAATAAAATGAAAGAAAATAAACTGTAAGTACTTACAAGAATCCCCTTGAAATACCTTCAAAACCAGAACTGGGTCTATTGCTCCCTCTTTAAAATGAGCATGGCAATTTGTGTTCTGTGTTTACTAAGAGGGAAGAGTGAGAACAGATAAGAAAGTTCCACATGTTCAAGCTTGAGTTCCTGTTTCTTGATAAGCAATGAGTCGTGATCTGTGTTAGCAATAACACAATGAAGCTTCTTGTAGATTCTCAGCTCGCAAGCTCACAGAATTATTAACCAAGTTGTTGTCACCTTTATTCTTTTAGTGATTACTGATTGTCTTATTTTAGATCTGGAAAGCACTTTGTTCAACTGAGGTTGTTTTAAATGTGCGATATAAATAAACTTGACTTTAATCGGATTTCAGACCTTCATATAACAGTGCTGACAAGTAGTATTACCAATCCCCTTTCAATCACATTAGTATGCATAAAAAAGTGACAGGTCACACCTTCTAAGTCCCGCCCCCTAATTATGCTAATGAGCCCCTTTGATATGCTAATGATCCCCTTTGTTCGAGGTGTTATCGCGTACAGGTGTTACATCCTCCCAGGTAGCCCCCACCCCTCTCAGCCCACCCCCTCCCCCTCACATACAGGTGTCACATCCGCCCCTGTCGCCCCACCCCTCTCAGCCCCCACCCCTCTCAGCCCCCACCCATCTCAACCCACCCTCTCCACCCCTCTCAGCCCCCACCCCTCTCAGCCCCCACCCCTTTTTTTATTTTACTTTAAAGAAAAGTCAAAGTATCGAAAAAAAAAAAAAAAAAAAAAACCCTGGCTTCAATCAACCGCTGGTTATTAGTCTTCTTCTCTCCATCCAGCTCGGCATGGATCTTTTCAAGTCTCTCCTTGAGGCGTCTGCAGTTTTTGAGATTGTGCAGAAAAGCCTCCGAAGCGCCTTGGATCCTCCATTCAGCCGTGTAAATGTTTTTATCATTAAGACTCTGGTCAATCGCAGTAATGAAGTCGGCGAGCCAAAGTCTTTTCATTAACGCGTTGTAATTGTTTCTGAAGAAATATTCTGGAATGTCATTCAGACAATCGTGTTGCCTCTGGCCGGGGTGACTGACTCGGCATCCATTGCAGATTTCTTCTCTGTACCGATGCAGCACCCTCTCCAGAATATCAACCAACTCCGATTTCACTATGTTCAAAAACAGAGACGTCTTGGCCCAGGAGTAACATCAGCAGCAGTAGTACTGCAAGATTTGGGTGTCCACAATGGTGGTGACGATAGTAGTCCAGGAGTTTGTTCCTGGCTGCAACTCGCGGGGGGAGACTTGGTTTTTCTCAGATCCCTAGCTAGTTTTCAACGGTCGTCTTAGTGGGGTCCTTCGTTTTAGATGATTTGCTGAGTGGGGGGTGGACTTATTGCGTTGAGGGGGGGAGTCATCTGTAGAATTGAGAGTTTTTAGAAAAGTTCTTTAAGCTTTGTAGCTTTTTCATCTATCATTTCCAACCAAGCAGCAAGAGGTCAAATTTAAGAATAAGTAATAGTTTGTCACGATTTTACGGAAAAAGTCAAAGTATAGTTTGTCAGAAAAAAAAAAATATATATATGGAAAAGTCATTGTGTACATAGTATGTTGAAAAACAAAAACAAAAAAGAAACTCAATTCATTACAAATAATGAATATTTTACCAAGTTATAAAGTTTTGCATCCATTAAAGTGTAACTATAAGTATCTTTGTAGGAGAAAAAACAAAAATAATTTAAGTTACTTCCATAAAACTGGATTGTCTTGAGTGCCTTTAAGAGTCACAGTCTTAAAGAAAATCTGTTCAGAAAAAGTACTTAACTTTCTACCAGTTGTAAAGTTGTCATACATAAAACTGTATCCAAAAAGTAAGTGAAAGACAACGGGAAAAAAATAAAAGTGTTAAAATCACCAACTTCCCTTTTAGAGTCACAGTCTTTAAGAAAATACATTTGTTACAAAATAATTGACATTCTACCAGTTGCCAAATGTTCCTACATAAAAGTGTATCAAAAAAGTATCTTGGTAGCTGAAAATAACTAAAATATCAGAGAAAACCTACATTATTTAACTGTACAAGTGTTTTTAAAAATAAAAACGGGGTATTAAAGAAACCCCCATTCCTTACAAAGTACTTCATATTATACCCTTTTGTTAAGTGTTGCATACATCAAAGTGTATCTAAAAGTATCTTGGTAACACAAGAAAAGAGAAAAAAGTCAAAATCTGCCTTGTGTCAGTAAATAAGTGTTAAAAATCACAAACTTGCCTTTTAGAGAAACAGTCTTTAAGAAAAAATCTAATCAGACAATGTACTTCATTTTCTAGTTTTAAGGTTTTGCATACCTCAAAGTGTGTCTAAAAGTATCTTGGCAAGAGAAAAAAGCCAAAATCTGCCTTGTGTCAGTGAATAAGTGTTAAAATCACAAACTTATAGATAAGCTAGAGGCTATTTTAGATTTGTCAATTAGAGTTAAAGGGTTAAATAACATTTTCAAACTGCTGTTCATAGTTACTGGATACATAACGAACCTCATCATTATCTCGATTTTCTACTTCCATTTTTATTTAACAGTGAAACGTCTTATTTTAGTACAGTCTAGTCAGAGGAGTTAATACTATTACTATATATGAAAGCAAAAATAAAACACATTTTCATTTGTTATGGTTGTTTAATTGAAAAACACACCATTCGCCACATTTTCAGAAAGACATATTACATTTGACCAAGTTAATGTCGTAGTGCATACAAGGTAATAGACTTAACGATTTGCACTGCTGCTTCTCTCCGCGTTTCATTTACAGTGATCGGTTTATCGTTCAATTCACATTGCCCAAGTAGATGTTTAGGGGTCTCTTGGAAGTAAATGAATGCATTTTTTATATCAGATAAGTGCATTAACATCACTTGCAAATTCTCTATCCTTTCACCCGCAACGATTATAATCTGCTTTGCTTCTTCTTCGGTTTCACCATTATTAGCTCTGAATGTAATCCTTTCTGGGGCTTCTTGTGCTTCTTGTGGTCTGTTGAATACCTGGCATAGGATTTGTTTAGCTGTAAGGACGGGTACCATATAATTGTCTTCAAAAGCTTTGTCTATGTCGTCACACGTTTTGGCATATCCTTCGCTGTAATGACAACCGATACTAGAATAGAGATCCTCCAACAGTCTTTTAATACATGTTCTGGCACTGTCGCCAATTTGGGCAATTCCATAGTATCGTGCTTTTTCTCTCATTATATTGAAGCAAAGCTCTGCCATTGCTTTTGGTATTTGTTCAACACATTCGCAGCAGTCGGTTAGCGGTAGATGATCTATAAGATTATTATGATCCGGTAATGGCTCTACAACACTATCAGCATCCTCTATAGTTAGTTGAAATTTCTTCACTTTGTTCCTTTTTCTTTTCACCTTCCTTCTTTTTGTCTTTTTCCGTCCTATTGTCCCTTTTCTTTTCATTCGCATTCTGCGTTTGCTTTTCATTTTTCTTCTCCTTTTCATTTTCTTTTTCTTCGGTTTTCTTTACTTTTGCTTTTCTTTTCTGCTAATTGTCGTTTGCGATCTTGGCGAGTTGTATGAGATATATTGTTTCTATAAAGGTTATCTATAATACCATCTTTTAAAGAAAGATATTCTTCATATGTCATTTATCATAGTCCTCTTTTGTCCTAAAGACCTTACATCAGGCATCCTCAAAGTCCGGACTCCGGTCCGGATCCGGACCGAACCACTACTGTCTCTGGACTCTGAGCAAATTATACTTTTCATATGTATTATCTGTGTTATCTGTGTTATCTGCGAGACAACTCAACGAGTCAAAATTCTCCGCTATGTCCACTGCAAACAGCGCTCTGCATGTACGACTGTTCCACTGTCTGTGTGTGTCTGTCAACGCATTGGTCCAATCACATTCAGCATCCCGTCAGCGTTTTTTCCCCCCACCAACAGTCTGCGAATCAGAGGCACAGTAGGGCGGATCTTCGCGGAATGCGGGTGGGAAAAATGCGTGTGTGTCAGAAAAAGTCAGAGCGAGAGTTAACAGCTCATCTAGTTGCATCCGTACTGTAGCTAGTAGCCTAGTTTCACCTACCGGGGTGGCATGGGGTGGCAACTGCCACCCTAAAAATAGGCCTTGCCACCCCAGCTGCCACCCCAGTTGGCAGCTTTGTTTTGAAAGAAAAGTTGTGGCTCATCGGACATATGTGAGAGAAAATGTCTAATGTCCGAGTGCAAGTGAATGCAGCACAAGACGCACGTCTTGTAACCCCTCCCCCGGCCCTGATTTAATTTGAACGGGACGGCGCAAAACGAGAAGCATTCGGACCCAAGTACTGAAGGAATGGGTATTTGCGGTCTACAATGACAGAGAAGAGACTGTCAAGTTTGGCTGTACTCAGCATTGAATCAAAACGCACTAAAGCTGTTGATCTTAATAAGTTTGTGAGGCGTTTTGCTGAACAAAATTGTAATCGCCGCATTCAGCTGTAATATACATGTCAACTTGATGCTCTGCTCACGGATGAGCATACAAAACTGTTAAGATGATGACCTTACGTGTGTAATTATATATTTTTCTTTGTGGGGGTCTGCCCCAAAAACAGTTTTAAGTCCTGAGAAAGTAAAATAAGACGGTGTGTAAAACTACACTGCCCAGCCAAAAAAAAGTAACCACTTTGATTTAACTAGGCCAGTAGGTAAGGGCTTTCCACTGGATAATAACTGAAGTATAAAAGAATGCATGACTGAAGTGATGGAGACCATGTTTGAAGGCAAACAAAAAGAGGAAATAACAGGTCAAATCAAGCAAATCCCCCTCTCAGATTCCACAGCAACCAGAAGAACATAAATACTGGCTGGTGATTTGATTAATCAGCTTTGTGATGGAATAAAAAATGCACAGTGCATTTCCTTAGCTGTGGATGAGTCCACTGACACCACTGACAATGCTCAGTTGCTGGTGTTTGTGAGTTTTTATGATGAGGCAAAGGGGGAGTTTGTTGAAGATGTGTTGGCCTGACAAACCTCAGTGGACACACAAGGGGCAAGACATTTATAAAGCAATAATGGGAATGCTGAATGAAAGAGGGTGCAGCTGCCTTTATTCATAACTGTGCAGCTCACACTGCGACTCTGAGGGATCAAGCACAGACACAATAACAATGAAAACTGCTGCATACAGATTATTTTGTTTTTGCAACCTCGTGTTAAGAATCTTGTTGCAATTGTTTAAAAGACCGTAATAAACGGACCTTTGTCTTATTGAAACAATTTTTTTGGACCTTTAAGATTTGTATTTGAGTACCCCTGCCTTACATGGATATGATATAGAGGAAAGCTCTTCTTTGGGAACATCCTCTCCCTTACTTTGTAACATCCAGTCATTAAGCCCATATCCGTTATCCTGGTGATAATAAGGGTAGGCTACAGCAGACTTGGTTTTTCTCAGATTCATGGCTAGTTTTCAACGGTCGTCTTGGCGGGGTCCTTAGTTTTGGATGATTTGCTGAGTGGGGTGGGACTTATTGCGTTGGGTGGGGGAGTCATCTGTATAAATGAGAGTTTCTTTCACCCGTATAATGTCCCTCGCTGTTTGACTCTTTTTAAAAAGTTATTTTTCATCTATCATTTCAACCAAGCAGCATGAGGTCAAATTTAATAAGTAATAGTTTGTCACGATTTTACGGAAAAAGTCAGAGCGCAATGTCACATCTTAAGACAGCTTGAACTGGATAGATGGTTAGTCTTTTTTCAAACATACCATATGTTCTGCATGTTAGTATATTAGGCCAATCGGGTTAGGCCCTACTGTCCCCCTCCCTCAATAGGGAAGTCACGCTTTGGGAAGAGGTGTTTAATTTCACAGATCTGACTTGATTGCTGTTGTGATGGTTGAAGGAAGAGGGACGGGGGAGGAAAATTCAGAGGGTGAAGAAGCAGAAAGATAACTTGTTTGTAAAACGGACAGCACGTCAGTTTCAGGAAAGATGACACCGGTTTTATGCATGACATGCCAAATATCCTGAGCCCTACAAAAAAAGTATATTGTGTTGAAAATATCGCAAAAAGTCGTAATATTGTATAATGTAATAGTTGCATGTTGTATTTTGATAAAAATCACTGTATATTCAAAAATATAATGGAGAGAAAAAAACAAAATATCACAGTATGTTGAAAAATATGAAAAAGTAATGTTGTGTTAAAATAACATGAAAGAAATCAAAAGTAAAGCATAAAAACATATATTTAAAAAAGTAATGTTAGTCATGTCAAGTTATCAAAACTGCATTGTCTCATCGAAACAGTGTTAAAATCACAAACTCTCCATTTAGAGTTTGATTCTTGAAGAAAACTCAATTCATTACAAATGAATGAATATTTTACCAAGTTATAAAGTTTTCCATGCATAAACGTGTATCTTACAGTTCCTTTGCTAGAGAATTACGCACAAATCTGTCATATCAAAAACATTCTATTGCAGTATTTTATCTGTTTTATGTGCACTGTTGGAGGAGCCTGTGACCTATGTTTTTTCATTGACATATCTACACTGTAGCTGATGGGCATATGCCATAAAGCCTTGAAACTTGAAAACTTAAAATGATCAGAAACTGCATTGTCTCACTGAAAACAGCTCTAAAGAAAACCCCATTCCAATAAAGTTTTAGGTGACTTAGTGAATGAGAATTAACGGCTGATAGCAAGATCAGGAGGTGACAGGCAGGGGGAGGGGAGGGGGGTGGGAGGGGGTGTGAGGGGAGACTCTTCTCTTTTCTCCATACCTGCAGCTATTTCTAATATTACCCCCACCCCGCCTCATATAACTTCATATAGGGATTATTTTATTAATGGGGTGATGTAATTAAACATCAGAAGACAAGAATAGTCAATTATAATGTCTACACATAATGTGTAGCAAGAGATGTCCTGTATGGGTTGATTGCGCGTTGATCTGTTGGTAATGCCTCGGGTTCCGGTGGGCATGTAAACAAAATGCATAATGCTGTGCTATACTTTGTGGCCTCACCCCGTTGCATAGTGACGCTTATTGTTTAGGTGTCTTTTTAATAAGCAGGTAGTCATATCATTAGCTAGAACTAGCTAGATCTGATCGATATGGATATAAACGCTAGTAAAGTCTGAGAGGGGTGGGGGCTGAGAGGGGTGGGAGAGGGGGTGGTTTGAGCGGGTGGGGGCTGAGAGGGGTGGGGGCTGAGAGGGGCGGGGGCGACAGGGGCGGATGTGACACCTGTATGTGAGGGGGAGGGGGGTGGGCTGAGAGGGGTGGGGGCTACCTGGGAGGATGTAACACCTGTACGCGATAACACCTCGAACAAAGGGGCTCATTAGCATATCAAAGGGGCTCATTAGCATAATTGGGGGGCGGGACTTATAAGGTGTGACCTGTCACTTTTTTATGCATACTAATGTGATTGAAAGGGGATTGGTAATACTACTCTGACATATTTCTACATTTCTTCATACCAGAATGAATGTTCCTTACATTTGACTGAATGTCTAGTGATCTACTCATATTTATAGACATAACAATATAGGATGAGTCTGTAAATAAAAATGTCTATTTGACATTAGAGAAAAGAGAACCACTGAGTTCATATGTTTGCTTATTTACTCGTGGTTCTTAGTCCGGGCAGAAAAGCAACACCGGCGAGGCAGAGGGAGAAATGGCAGATTAGGGAGATTGTGTTGGGTTGGTGGTATGAGGGGTTAAGGCATGAGTCGTGTCTAATCACAGCTAGACTTGACTGAACTCCATTTCAGTCAGACAAATCGTGTTTGAAATGTTTATTAACAGCAGCTTATAGTTTCAGTTTGGATCCAGCTTCACATTGAGCCATTCCCCTTGAGCTCCAAGGCTTTCCCGTGAATATATTGACCGGTCACAACGAGCCCACGTTCAAGCAAAGAACCTGTTAAGCCCCAAAGCCCCCGTCGGCGGGTCTTTTTTTCTTCCAAACAATTTCTTTGGATGGAATGAATACCTATGGTGATAATTCAATGTAATACATCATTTGTATAGTCTGGTACCTGAAAAAGGTCAAATGGCACTGATGGAACCAGATGTACCCAAATGTGCCGAAAGCTTATTCCGCCTGGAACTTCTTTTTGCTAAACCTCTCTAAAAGGTCAAATTTAACTTGTTTTGCCTCAATCTTGATACAGGGTACTTATTATATGTTATAGTTTGGATTTCTAAAGCTTTTAGTCTACCATCCCATCATTCAAGGGTGGTTTTCACTATAAGTAATGTTTTTTCTTTAGGCGGAGGTAAGAATTTACCTTTTTTTACTATGTTCCATCTGAATTTACTCTGACTGAGAAAAATCTATATTGATTCTGACACTTCTACATCCAACTCACAGATGCAACCTTGCTTTGATAAAAGAAATTATTCCTATAACCTTTTTAGAAGTTAAGTTGTAGTCATTTGTTTTGGGCATGTCATTTTCGAGCCTGAAACCTGAAAAACAGGCTCGGGCTTAACAGGTTAAAGCTTTAAATATTTATTCACACATGAAGGAGTGCAAGGGGAATAGTGGTGGGGGGGTATGAACCTCCTTTTTTAAGATGGAGGGTGTAAATACAGAGAGAAGGTTCAGGAGCAACTCTGCTGCTTAGTCTCCGCAACAGTTCCCGTAAATACGCAAAAATGTACTTTCAAATGTATAATTTTCTAGACTACACACACTGAATTCTTCCATTGATAAGGGGCGTTCTCTCTTTGGACATCTGGATTGTCTGTGGTACAGGTTTTCATGTTGGGCTGTATAAATCAAATGAAATAGATTGACTAGATGTGCATCCTGTATTCAGAATCAGGCTGACTGCCAGGGAGGTTCACATATGCAAGAAATGAGCTTTGCTGGATAAAGGTGGAAAGAGAAACACAGTGAGAGGAATGAAGTTGTAGAATCAGAGACAATTTAGAACTATTATAAAAACTCTTTAAATAATGGATAAAAACTGACTGCACTGATTTAGTGTAAATGCAATAACCTCCACTCTCCAGGAGTTACCGACTTTATAAGAACATCCCATTATTTAGTTCTCTTTTACACGAATGGGTGATTGCTATTCACATGAATGCTAACCCTTCTGACGTTTGACCTTATGTGAGAATGCTGCTCATTGACTCAAGTAAACCACTAAATATTAAACTAAACTTGAGAGTCATTGTCCGAGTTACTCTGGATACACATTGTCTTTCTCTTCAGTAGAAACTGATATCCATTTCCTATAAAAGATCTCTTCGTTAATGCTCTCAATCATCATATTTCATTTACCTCACCTTTTATAAACACTGCAATGAGACACTTCACTCTCCTGTTTCAAAAACACAAGTTTGCAATGAAATCATTTTTTTATTCTTTTTCAATGCTGCATGGGTTCCAGAAATACTCCAACTGAATAACCCTTATTCGGATTCAGACTTTAGGTTTGCGTTTTCTTGTGGGAGGGGGGTCTGCCCCTGGACGTTTAATTGCTTTTTCTGCCGGCTCCAGCTTCAGCTCCACCTCCACAGGGAAATGGTCACTGACGTCCTCCGCCTGAAAGAAACAGAGAAAACATTTTAGAAACTCAATTTCAATTTGTTGTTCTTCCAACTTGCCATACAGAACATAGTCTCAGTTAAACTTCTAACAGGTGGTTTCTTTGCACAAGATGTTTTTTTAGACCAACAACTCAATAGTTCAAAAAATAAATAAATAAAAGTATCAAGCATTACTTAATCTAGTAATCAAGTAATCTAGTTCCTGACTGTAGTGACTACTCCTGTCAACTCGTGATACGCCTGTAACTTCATCTGTTGCATATCTAATAATACAATTATAAAATGCAATAACGTGCTTTAACCAGTAGGTGTCCCTTTCTATCAGCTGTGCACCGTTATGGCGTAAATACAGCCTATCTACCAATTGGATCAAATATAAAAGTCAGCCGAATTAGTGTTGATACTGCAAGGAGACGTATTGTGTGAAAAGAAATGTAAGATGTTGTTTAATTGCTTATATATTTAAGATCCACGTCAAGTTTTCAGTTTTGGTGGCAGTTCCTGTTTGTCTAGAAGTCTTGTCATCAGGGCTCTCTACATAGAGTTAACTACGGCAGATATGTCATATTTAATGCAGCCGAAACGTGTATTACAATGCCGTTATGTGATGACTTTCAAAGAGAAAAGCAAGCACACTCGGAATAATGTATTATTTAATTGTTTTATACAGTCTATGGTTGCTACAGAGGATTGTGGGTAATGTAATGTCTTCGGCCATCCAAAACTCATAGAAAACGACTTGTTTCTCAGAATTGAAGGGAAAACGTGACAAAAGCATTGTACACACACTAAAACCTATCAATGTCGTTTAATTAACAAGGATACAATAATCTGGTGTTTTGGAGTTGATGAGTAGTGGAGATATCACTGTCAAATCAATCGACAGTAAGGGGAATACTTACTTCCGGGTGCACAATTCTCCGTTATCCAATGGGAATGGATGCTCACATTGCCTTTAACAGCCTCCGACACAAACGAATGCCGTGCTTCCCTAAGCGTCAAATACCGCCGCCGATGGGAACACATTGCAATCAGTTGAAAGCTCTTTGCGTCCGTTTATGAAGCTGAAGGAGCCTCGGCGCGTCACAACTGGACGCCACGGGACCCTGACCAAGCGTCGCTCCTGGACGCTTAGGGAGTGAGAGTGTGTTGTATACCACGGGTAGAATTGTAGTTACTTTTCACAACAAGTCAGTATCCCTCCGCGTCTGAGAAAAACTGTATACAGTTGGGCTGAAAAGCAAACTGCTTGTTTGCTTTTCAAACTGGGACAAACAGCGGAGAAGTAACGGGGCAGAAACCCTCCTTTTAACGCAGCGGTCCAGACATAGGCATCAAAACATATTCAGTGTGCAGTTCCTTTGGCATTAGGGCAGGGATATCTAGATACTTTCCAAGGTTTGACATAATGAATTGTGCTACTTTTAAAGCAAGCAACGATGTTTTCAAATCTGTAATCAAAAAGCTCCTCAAAAACGCTATCGACCAATCAGATTGCTTGATTTGACTTGTCCGTTTTATAAATATATTTACATTTCTTCCGTTACGAAACAAACTTACAAAGCATAAGATGGAAACATTTAAGATTAACTTCGACCTCCGGGGGGTCTTACTATGGAGGAGTGGATTGAGGAGTGCCTATCTCCAGAACAAAAAGCACCTAAACGACGACATGCAGAGCTACGTGAAGAGCAGGTAGACCAACTGGAAAAGTACCACCATTCAAAAGCTTTCTGATGCGGGTCTTGAAACAAAGCAGAGAAATTATGACCGTTAGTGGCCACAGGTGCGAAAGCTCTCTCCAGAGCTACTGGAAGCCGAATCTCGGGGACCGGAGAAAGTGGAGCAATATTCTCGCCACGCCAAGCAACAGCCTAGAACAACCTCAGCCTATAACCATGTAAGCCATTCTACTGATGCTGGACAGGACAGTGGGTGCACAATAAACGGCAACATACACATTAATGTAAATAAATAGCCAAATAATGGATCAACGCTCTCTGTCTAATATGTTCGCTAGCTGTTAGTGTTGTTGCATAGCAACCACCTCGCACTATGTTTTGTGCAGAAGGCAACGGAGGGACTATTTTATTTTGAACATCATTATTTACTAATAAAAACAATTTAAATTAGAGTGTATTTTTCTTTCATATTGCCACACTTGGTAACCGCCGAACCACGCCCCTTAGCTGTGATATAATGAGCATATGCCACGGCCTGTCGTGAGCTATTGCTTAAACATATCAGCTCAACATAATGATTTGCTCATCCACAGTGACATTAGATGTCAGAGCAAAGGAAACGTCTTGAAATTGCTGTTTTGTGTTAGTTAGATTATCTATGGCTCACATGGAATGATCATTAAAGGTGGGGTAGGTAAGTTTGAGAAACCGGCTCGAGATACACTTGTTGTTATATTCCATGGAATGCTCTTAACATCCCGATAGCAATGAATATCTGAAGTGCTTTGACAAAAAATCCATAAAAAGATTTCATCTGTGGAAGCCGTAGTACTGTAAAAAGCACGACCAATCATCTGAGCCGGACCGGCTAAAATAACTGGATGGCCTACCTGCCTGTCAGCCTTCCATCTGTGCACAAACTTATCTTGTGCCCTCATTGGTCATGTGCGCGTTCGTGTGTGTTGGAGGAGGGGCTCTGTAAGGAAGTGGCAGATTTTCTCCGGTTTTGTATTTTCAAATTCTAGCGATCTCGAGCCGGTTTCTCAAACTTACCTACCCCACCTTTAAGGTCTGATGCAATTTCAAAATGTCAAATATTTCCATTGATAAAATGCTGATCTTCACTGAAATAATATGCAGTCATGCTTTATTTTAGTTATATACACTATGTTGTATTACTTTACTTAAAGGGGACCTATCATGCAAAATGCACTTTTGTACGTCTTTTCTACATGAATACGTGTCCCCGGTGTTCCAGGGAACTCACCAAGTGTCAGAAAACACAACCCTCTATTTTCCTCCATACCCAAATCTCTAAAAAAGGGGCTGCAACGGATCTGATAAAAACTGATCCAGATTTGAACACTGTCCTGACGTCAGGACGGTGGCGCTACGGATATTGGGCCAACTCCACCAATCAGGAGGAGATTCTAAATATGGCTCACATGGACTGATTTGAGGTGTCACAGATGCACTTTATAATTTAAGTTTGTACAATACATGTGTTTATTGATTGATGGTTAAATGAGTAAATGCTTCACATGTAGTGACTTCCGAACATGCCATTTAAATGTGTGTTGTTTCAATGAAATGTGTCACTCAAACAAGATGCGCTGGCGAGGAGGATGTCGTGAGACAGCGTCACGCAAATTTGAAGCTTGAGATGAAAAAACCTTCGCCACAAATTTGCGTCTTTCCCCGTCTTATGAATTGACTTTACATGTAATCGTGACGCGGTCCAGTTTGAACATACCTTCTTCGGATGATATGCCTTTATGAAGTTAAAGACCCCAGCTTTCACCACTCCCTTGTTCATGTCATCGCTGACGACAATCCTGCAGAAACAGGAAGAGAGGTGTGATTAAGAGTGTGTGTGTGTGCATGCAAGTGTCTTCATGATTATCTGTGTGTGTTCACCTGTCGTGAGTCTGTATAGGCTTTTCTGCCAATGTAGTGGCAACGTCATTGATCAGGGAGTGGAAGCCCTTGTCGGTGAAGAGGGGGATTTTCTTCCAGTCTTCTGCTGTGACATAATTGGTGCCTGCGTTGAAGTCTCCGAGCACCATGATGTTCTGCAGGCAGAGGGAAACGGCTCAAACTAATTATTTGCAAACTAGATCAGAATAATGTCATGGTAATGGGCAATCTGAAAGACACAAATGTAAACGCCCCCTATCTAAATGTTGCTCTCTGTCGTCCATTCATTTTCCACAGAAGCGGCTACTGCTGCTACCAGAAAAACTGCTCTATGTGAGTCATGATGGAGATTTAAGTTGATATTTAGAGATATTACGTTTTATTTGACAATTATTTTTTAATGATCTCTTCTTTTGTTTTGATCACATCGGCAGATATGAGCCTCCATAGTAATATGTTTGTAACACAGTTTAGCTAAATAATTAAGTTTATGTGTGTGTGTGTGTGTGTGTGTGTGTGTGTGTGTTTCTACAGTTGTATTGTATGTCTTGTACGGGGTATTACCGTGTTCGTCCATCGTTCTTCGGCAGCATCAACCACTTTACCAAGTGCATGCAGTTGTTGTAAAGTGGACTTCTTCTCTTTTGTAGGGTCTTTTAATGGAGAGGTGTGAATGGGGATCAGAACAAATTCCACATCTGGAGACCAGGAGAGAGAGAGGAGTGAATGTAGTTCATCACATTCAACCACTAATAAAAATGCAGGTATTTTAGATGTTTCACTGACTCGAAAATCTAAAACCAAAGCAAATGATAGAGTTTTTTAAGTGTTGTTGGTGACGGACAGACCTCAGGATCTCATCTCACACAAGTCTGGTGCTTAGTTCTCTATAATAGATAATCTACATTTCCAGTGAAAGAACAGAGTCTCTCCTCTAATACCGGTCTGTGTGGAGGAAAACTTGACGACGAAGGGCGGTCTGTCGAAGTCGCCTCTCTTGCCCTCATGGTATTGGAACCAACCTGTCTCGGTCACCGTCTGATCCCTGCAGAGGAAAGATGGAATTCTTTTTGAAGACGTCTCCAAACAGTGGATCGAGTTCATCAACTCTTTCTCATGGTCACATATTCACACAACTCCTGGAGCATTTTCTATGCTGTTTACACTCTTTATCAAACACATGTTTTCTCTTTCTGCTCACTGACCTGGGGAATTAACAAAGCAATACATCCAGAAGATCATTTGACTGTTGGTGTTTTGATTTTGGCAGTTTGTGTTTTACCTGTAGAGGAAGAGGTATCTCTCCTTGTAGCCGCCGGGACCCAGAGGCAGGGGCTCACTGACGTTGTAGCTGAAATGAGGAGGAGAATCTCTGGAGAACACACACACACACACACACACACACACACACACACACACACACACACACACACACACACACACACACACACACACACACACACCACACACACACACACACACACACACACACACACACACACACACACACACACACACACACACACACACACACACACACACCACCCACACACACACATATACATACCTTTTGTTTATCTTGAATCTTAATGTGAGTTCATGATCTGTCAAACTTTTTACAAACTTCTTCAAAAGGTCACCATTAGTGCTGCTGCATTTGGAAAACACAAGTTTTATATTGATTGATATTGCAATTCCAATATGAAAGGAAATATATGAATTGATTATAGTATGAAGTGTATCTGTATTAAGTCTATAGAATACTGTTTGTAGGCCAGGACTTCTCCACAATACTTCATTCAGATATTTTCACTCATTTTGCCAAATACTGCGATTACTGAGATTTGGATATTGCAGTAGTCAAGATAACATTTAGATTAATGAAGCAGCCCTCACAGTCTGCGTGTGTGTGTGTTAGAATACTGTGTTTGCTCTTCATAAGTCTTACTGGTTAACAAGCGCCTTGAGTTTGTCGGGTACGCTCCGATCGTTGTTGCAGCGGACCTCCTGGATCAGAATGATGTCATAGCGCTGGACAATCTGAAAAACAACAACTTCTGATTGGTCAATTCTGACGGAAGTACTAAAGGGAACAGCAGAAGAAGACAGACAGGAAGTGAACACTAAAGGGAACAGCAGAAGAAGACAGACAGAAGTGAACACTAAAGGGAACAGCAGAAGAAGACAGACAGGAAGTGAACACTAAAGGGAACAGCAGAAGAAGACAGGCAGGAAGTGAACACTGAAGGGAACAGCAGAAGAAGACAGGCAGGAAGTGAACACTAAAGGGAACAGCAGAAGAAGACAGACAGGAAGTGAACACTGAAGGGAACAGCAGAAGAAGACAGACAGGAAGTGAACACTAAAGGGAACAGCAGAAGAAGACAGACAGGAAGTGAACACTGAAGGGAACAGCAGAAGAAGACAGACAGGAGTCTAGTAAACTCTGTACATGTTTCCTCAAGGTTCTGAATTCTCTAAATGCTGCATGTGTTGTCAAGTTGCTGGAGATGTTTCTTCATGTGTTTTTATATCTGCATCCTTTCTGAAGCTG
>JAAOOA010001906.1:0-72500 GCA_012861695.1 Trematomus loennbergii | reverse complement strand
AGGTGCTGGAAGGGAGACTTGGTTTCTTTTTGAACGAAGCTAGGTTCGATTGGCTGAAGCTACATATTTCCCGAACAGATGTGAGAATGAGGCAAAATAGGAATATAAATATCTCCTTAACACAAAGATAAACCCCTTCACTTCAATTAATCCAGACAGTTTTATTCTCAGAAAGCATGCAAGAAAAGCAACGTTTGTTCATGGAGCAACACGGGGATAATTGTTCAACAAATTACCTTTTTTTATAAAGGATTCCTGAAATATCTCCCTCTGTGCTTTTCAGAATGATATTGATGTTCTTCTCCCTGAAGAGGCTTCAGAGCGTCTGCACTGCTTTTGGTTATCTGCTCTCAGCCAAAGGAAAACAAAATCCATATGAAACTCATCTGCAACTTTATGAACACACGTAGTAGAGGAAAAGTAGAAGTACTCAGACGTTGTACTTGAGTAAGAGTAGAAGTACTCAGACGTTGTACTTGAGTAAAAGTAGAAGTACTCAGATCTTGTCGTAAAAGTAGAAGTACTCAGATCCTGTCTTGAGTAAAAGTAGAAGTACTCAGATCATGCACTTGAGTAAAAGTAGAAGTACTCAGATCTTGTACTTGAGTAAAAGTAGAAGTACTCAGATGTTGTAGTAAAAGTAGAAGTACTCAGATTGTACTTGAATAAGTAGAAGTACTCAGATCTTGTACTTGAGTAAAAGTAGAAGTACTCAGATATTGTACTTGGGTACAAGTAGAAGTACACATATCTTGTACTTGGGTACAAGTAGAAGTACTCAGATCTTGTACTTGAGTAAAAGTAGAAGTACTCAGATCTTATACTTGAGTAAAAGTAGAAGTACTCAGATCTTATACTTGAGTAAAAGTAGAAGTACTCAGATCTTGTACTTGAGTAAAAGTAGAAGTACTCAGATCTTGTACTTGAGTAAAAGTAGAAGTACTAAGATCTTGTACTTGAGTAAAAGTAGAAGTACTCAGATCTTATACTTGAGTAAAAGTAGAAGTACTCAGATCTTGTACTTGAGTAAAAGTAGAAGTACTCAGATGTTGTAGTAAAAGTAGAAGTACTCAGATATTGTAGTAAAAGTAGAAGTACTCAGATCTTGTACTTGAATAAGTAGAAGTACTCAGATCTTGTACTTGAGTAAAAGTAGAAGTACTCAGATATTGTACTTGGGTACAAGTAGAAGTACACAGATCTTGTACTTGGGTACAAGTAGAAGTACTCAGATCTTGAGTAAAAGTAAGTACAGTACTCATATACTTGTACTTGGGTACAAGTAGAAGTAGAAGTAAAAGTAGAAGTACTCAGATCTTGTACTTGAGTAAAAGAGAAGTACTCAGAGTGTAGAAGTACTCAGTCTTGTCTTGAGTAAAAGTCCTGCATTCAAAAATGTTCCTCAAGTAAAAGTATAAAAGTATTCTCATCAAAATATAGTGAAAGTAGCGACAGTAAAAGTAGTCATTGTGCAGATTGGTCCATTTCAGAATAATATATATGATATGTTTATAATGATTGATCATTAAAGTGTTCTCAAAGCTGGTAAAGGTGCAGCTAGTTTGAATGACTTTGTATACTGCAGGGTAGCTTGCAATGACTCTAAATAATAATGATCACGCCACCAAACACACATTCAAACTAAAGGAACCAGCCTGTTTGGAAAATGTAAGAAGTAGAAAGTACAGGTATTTGTATTCAAATGTAAGAAGTAGAAAGTACAGGTATTGTGTTCAACATGTAAGAAGTAGAAAGTTCAGGTATTTGTGTTCAAAATGTAAGAAGTAGAAAGTACAGGTATTTGTGTTCAAACATGTAAGAAGTAGAAAGTACAGGTATTTGTGTTCAACATGTAAGAAGTAGAAAGTACAGGTATTGTGTTCAACATGTAAGAAGTAGAAAGTACAGGTATTTGTGTTCAACATGTAAGAAGTAGAAAGTACAGGTATTGTGTTCAACAAGTAAGAAGTAGAAAGTACAGGTATTGTGTTCAACATGTAAGAAGTAGAAAGTACAGGTATTTGTGTTCAACATGTAAGAAGTAGAAAGTACAGGTATTTGTGTTCAACATGTAAGAAGTAGAAAGTACAGGTATTTGTGTTCAACATGTAAGAAGTAGAAAGTACAGGTATTTGGTTCAACATGTAAGAAGTAGAAAGTACAGGTATTTGTGTTCAACATGTAAGAAGTAGAAAGTACAGGTATTTGGGTTCAAAATGTAAGAAGTCAAAGTAAAAAGTCGTCAGAAAAATAAGTAGTGAAGTAAAGTACTGATACCAGAAAAATGTACTTAAGTACAGTAACGAGTATTTGTACTCCAATACTTCCCACCTCTGATAGTAACTGAACAAACATTTGTTTTAGAGGCCTCACTTTCCTCTGGCTCTTTATTCCTAATTCCCTCTCTTAAACCCAAAACTCTTTTTTCTCTCACTGTCTCTCTTTAACTCCCCCTCTTCACACACACACACACACACACCACACACACACCACACACACACACACACACACACACACACACACACACATGCACAGTGAGGAACCGTGTGAGCCTTCAGGAGGACTTTGAAATGAGACATGGCCGAGACATCAGAGGACGCTGCCACTCTCAATGAAGCCTTCTTGATTTTAAGAGAGCAGAGAGTAGGGGGTTGTTTCCAGAGGCCACGGGGTCCTCCATTAGTACCCTGACCCCTGTTTCATGGGACCAACCACTGCAGGAGAATGGATGGATGGTGCACATGGGGGGCTTTTACCATGCAAAGTCTGCTATTTACATTCCCCTGCAGAAACGAGAGACTTTAGCTCGTTTGTCAGCGGCCTGCTGCTCGAACTGATCCCTCTCTTTTACGATTCTCCTCACAGTTTAACTGTCCGCTATCTCATTAGCTGCGTCTTAATCACGTGTTAAAGCCGCCCCGGTGTTTACTGTGTGTTTGCCGTGCTGTAAAAGTGTGTGAGGCGGCTCGTAAACACTCGCCCACAGACGATTAAGTGCTCTCTCGCCTCGTGTGGATAAAATCACTGCATCACTGAGTAATTATGGGTTATAGCCGCTTTGCAGGAACGCTGATCGCTCTGCAGAGATCGCTTCAGTGTTTTCTGATTCATAAAGTTTTACAAAGATTATCTAATGGCGCGTTTCCACTACAGCGCGGAGCACGGTTTAAGAGGGCTGTGACGTCAGCGGCCCGTCTTTGGTTGCGTTTCCACTTGGCCTAGTACCGGCCGGCGGGTCCTAATTCACAGTTTTTCTGGCCTCATAAAATGGTGGGTCTAGGGCCAGAGACAACGAGGCTGAGTCGGGCTGAGTATGCTAAACTAGAGAGAGCATCGCTGGCAAGGGGCTACAACTACAACAAGATGAACATATTTGACCGTGATTTAATTGTAATACACGTTTCAAAATGATGCCGAAGTAACAACATACTGATACCGGTTAGTAAAACCATGAATTAATGCTTTGTCAAGTCTGCAGACAGACGGCAGGGAAACACCTTTTAAAATGCGTGTTTTCTAAAGGAGATTGGCTAAGCTAACGCAGTATATGCTCCGACCGTCCACACTCACAACAACGGCCTATACAGACATAAATAAAGCAGCGACTGTATTCCATGACACAGGCAGTCTGTGGTTTGTACTTGTTTAACTTTTGTCTAGTTTCTGAACAGATATGAGGAGCTGTGAGCTCTGAGTGCTAACAGCTAACGGCTGTGTTGTTTTTCTGGGGTTCTCATTGAAGATGACGTCACGGCTCCGCCTACACTGCGTTACTATAGTACTACCCCAGTTCCTAAACTGTAATGGAAATGCGCCATAAAGTGAGCCAGTCCTAACGAGGCCTAGCCATACCGAGCGAGGAGCGTGTAGTGGAAACGCGCCATTAGATGTCCACAACAAGGATTTGGACCCTGGCTTCGTCCGATGTTCACATTTCTGTTCTGGGGGAAAACTACGCAATTATTCCCAAACATAATGTAGAAAATATGATCCAATTGTAATGCATATATCGCTGGACTCCATGACAGTGTTAGTAGTGTCTTTTCTTTAGGACTCTTCTCCCTTTCTTAGTCAAGTGTACAAATGGGCTTTTAGGCAGTATTTTAAGCAGGTTTTGAAGACATCAAGAGACCAGTATGAATATTCTTCTACAACAGTGTTTAGGAAATACTCAGTGTAGATAACCCGATTTGTGTTATGTGAGACTGAAGGAGATGTTGCATTGTTTTGTTGCTTTCGTTGCAGTTTTATATCTTAGAATGTAATTTAGGTTAATTCCTGTTTCATTTGTATGCTTTTATTTTGAAGGCGAGATTACGCGTTTGACAGGAAGTTGTGGGGGGCATTAGAAATAACTTGACGGAGAAAGTAATATCTTCTATGTAACGGCGGAGAAAGAGAAGAACGGACTGTATGTTTTAATGTTAGCACCCCCCGAAGAGGCTCAAGCTCTTAAATTGGGTCTGGAGTTACAAATAAATTCAAATTCATCAGTAAAGTAAAGTCTACGACCATAATTCGGAGGGAAATGCTACACTCAGTGTTACAAACTGTTGATACGGGTTTTAAAACCAAGAATGTGACTTCTTATCTTGCTTAAACTGTGTCCTACATTACCGTATACACTTCCTTTCTATCCTAACTCATAGATCACATCATCCTGCTTTTATTTCATTTCTACGTGAGGTCCACCACGCCTCCGTCAGCTCCATATTTTGTCTGCAGACTGAATCCATAACATGGCTTTGTTCCTCTCCAGAAAGCTTTCCTGTTGTTTATGAACACTTAGCGTCGGGCCTCGCGGCTTTAAAATCACTCTGTATTGTTAACTTTAAAAAAGACATGTGTTTTCAGTGTTTCGTCCCATCTTTGGCTGGTTAGCCTCTGGTCCCTTCATCAGCTACTCTCTTCATATGCTGGAATTTATTGTTTTCAGTAAACATGTCGTACACGTAATCTGTCTTTGTCGTACACACTCTCAGTTGCCATAGGAATAAAGGAGGGTTTTCATAACAGTGAGTGAGGGGCTCAGTACACACATCCTTTACTCAAGTAGAAGTACAGATACTCGTGTTTAAAAATACTCTGGTGAAAGTAGAAGTACTGACTACATTCTTTACTCAAGTAAAAGTAAAGAGGGCTTTGAAATGTACTTCAGTAAAAAGTACCCATAACTAGCAGCTGTTTTAAAGAGTACCTGACCTCCCTTTATATTAATAGAACAATAATGTCATTGTTAGCTAATGAATGTTTCCATGCTGAACAACGGCAACATGACAACGTTTTCATTGGTCCCTCTTCTTTAGAGAAGACCAGGAAATGATGGATACACGGATCGTGTTCAAATCAATAGGCACGCAATGACTCTAAATAATAATGATCACGCCACCAAACACACATTCAAACTAAAGGAACCAGCCTGTTTGGAAAATGTAAGAAGTAGAAAGTACAGGTATTTGTGTTCAACATGTAAGAAGTAGAAAGTACAGGTATTTGTGTTCAACATGTAAGAAGTAGAAAGTACAGGTATTTGTGTTCAACATGTAAGAAGTAGAAAGTACAGGTATTTGTGTTCAACATGTAAGAAGTAGAAAGTACAGGTATTTGGTTCAACATGTAAGAAGTAGAAAGTACAGGTATTTGTGTTCAACATGTAAGAAGTAGAAAGTACAGGTATTTGTGTTCAACATGTAAGAAGTAGAAAGTACAGGTATTTGTGTTCAACATGTAAGAAGTAGAAAGTACAGGTATTTGTGTTCAACATGTAAGAAGTAGAAAGTACAGGTATTTGTGTTCAACATGTAAGAAGTAGAAAGTACAGGTATTTGGTGTTCAACATGTAAGAAGTAGAAAGTACAGGTATTTGGGTTCAACATGTAAGAAGTAGAAAGTACAGGTATTTGGTTCAACATGTAAGAAGTAGAAAGTACAGGTATTTGTGTTCAACATGTAAGAAGTAGAAAGTACAGGTATTTGGGTTCAACATGTAAGAAGTAGAAAGTACAGGTATTTGGTTCAACATGTAAGAAGTAGAAAGTACAGGTATTTGTGTTCAACATGTAAGAAGTAGAAAGTCAGGTATTTGTGTTCAAATGTAAGAAGTAGAAAGTCAGGTATTTGGGTTCAAAATGTAAGAAGTCAAAGTAAAAAGTTGTCAGAAGTAAAAGTACTGATACCAGAAAAATGTACTTAAGTGCAGTAACGAAGTATTTGTACTCCACTACTTCCCAGCTCTGCCGTCACACACTCCTGCAGATGTTAAGGTACAAGACACAATGTCCGTGCACATCTTATAGGCCCAGCGAGCATGCTGGGTAATGAGAAACAGTCACGGGCCTTGTGGGGAAATTATAAAACAGCGCAGGAGGTTTTACAGGCGTGTCGTGGACGAGGTGATTAAACGGAGAGGAGTTCAGGGAGGAAGGAGGTGTAAAACGCCGTCTGACTGCTCTCCTGTTACCGGAAGTCTCTCTCACACACACCGCTGACTGTGTGTGTGTGTGGGGGATTATTGCATGCAGCTGGCGGCTGTCACAGTCAGACACTTAGCCCCTCTCTCCCATAACCCTGTGTCTTAACCCTTTCATGTAGAGTTCTTCCTCTCTGCGTCTCCCCACCTGTAAAGAGTCCTCAGTGGATCTGATCGCCCTCTTTTTGTTGGGCTAAAGGGGTCAGTGCGCTTCAAACAAACTGCTTATCGGATAACCGTGCAGTGTCTGAACCCCAGTACCTTTTTCGGTGTAAGAATTAGGGAGAGGAGATTGTTTCGAGGACTTTTAGATGGATGGTTAAGTTTGCTGGATTGGAGGAAGAAACAGAGATGGAGACAGCGGAGAAAGAAATCAGAAATCAAAGTGTTTCTGGAAAGCTAAACAGATCCATCATTATTAGTTTTGAAAAGGTCATAAATCTCCAGTTGCTCATAGATATACATCTTAATTTTTGCAAAGTGCACCATGTTGATGCATGTATGTCTGACTTCTGTGCAAAAGCAAGGCTATATTCTTCTTTCTTTCTGAGCCTTTCATTTCAAGATATATCAGAAGTCATGTTTCCTATCTGGATTGCACATGTAAACCTTAGTACCATGCGTTAACAACAGATTAATAGATGTTTCCTAGTAGTGTATAATGACTTTTTTGAGAAAGTATTGAGACAGAGTTTATGATATTTAGTCTACTAATTCTTAAACAGATGACTACACACGTATATAAAAGGTAATATGACTAAAACTAAAGTTGGACTTCTCTGATGACTCATCGGGGCTTCATCAGTCCGGACCATTTTTAAAACAGATGATATTTCAGTCCTGTCTCTTACTCAGCGACGCGGAAATAATTGGATTTCAATTTTAAACGGAAGTGCGGATAACAGCCAAAAAAGCTCTTTGACATCGCGCTGATGTCCTCATTAGGGATTGATACGAGTGTGTTATCTATGCAAAAGAAGGAAAGTGATTAAGATTGGATCCTCACACTCTGCACACACACACACACACACACGGTATTTCCTTTAGTTTGGGAAGCAGCCAGAGCACCAGCCTCCTCTTTGGATCCAGCACAATGAGGATTGGCAGGAAGAGAGCAGTTAAAAGGATCATGTGGTCGATCTCTGACACCGAGAGAAAAGTGGAAAGCAGAATGAGATCAGGAGGCAGAGAAGAGACCCGCCTCTCGGGAGCGATGAGTATCTCGCCGCAGATAAGAGAGCGAGTGCCTGAAGGCCGGCTCCTCTTCCCGAAGCTCTCTGGAGAAACTTTAGTCCAATTGTTGGGGATTATAGAGAGGTGGAGATTTGAGTCACGGGGGGGAAACCTCATGGACACAAAGAGCAGAGTCACATGGGTGATTCCCAAACCTCCCAGGAAGTGATTCTGCTCCACGGCATTTCATGATATCATCCATTTCCACTCCTCTCCTCTCACTGTTGGTACCTTTTTGACTACCTTGAACGTCATGGTTTTCCAACCAAGATAGGAAATGAAGTTTGCACATATCTGTCTTTGATAACTGTCGTGCTATCCTTCAAGCTTCATAGGATTTAGATATTACATTTATGACTTATATTATTCTTAGGCTCATTTTCCTTTTGTACGTCTGCCAGTGTGACCACAAATTAAAAGTGGGTGTTCAATTGTACATTGTGGTCCTTTTTAAAAGTCTTAAACTTGTGGAAAACCTGTAGAATGCTTCCTGAAAAAGTACCAAATACTATCAACCAAAATAGAGCAAATCGGGCTGAGTTTAGTTTCTTCTTATAGACATAATAATGGGTATTGTATTCTATGTGGCGCTATCCTTCCAGCTTCATAGGATTTAGATATTTAATTGGTATGATATTGCATCCTTCGATTTGTCTAGATTAAGATTGCTGTTATATTTTGAATGTGTAAAAAGTTTATAAATCCATGACTTATTTTTATTCATAAGACACAGATTTTCCTTCGTACTTCGGCCAGTATCAACACAAAGTAAAAATGGGTATTAAATTGTACATTGTCCAAAAAAAAGTATTTTGAAAGTCTTAAACTTTTTGAAAACCTGCAGAATGCTTCCAGAAAAAAAATCCCAATTACTATCGTGTGTGTGTGTGTGTTGTGTGTGTGTGTGTGTGTGTGTGTGTGTGTGTGTGTGTGTGTGTGTGTGTGGTGTGTGTGTGTGTGTGTGTGGTGTGTGTGTGTTGTGTGTGTGTGTGTGTGTGTGGTGTGTGTGTGTGTGTGTGTGTGTGTGTGTGTGTGTGTGTGTGTGTGTGTGTGTGTGTGTGTGTGTGTGTGTGTGTGATAAGTTAGTCATTTAGAAGATGGACAAACAGTCTGTGTAACTTCCTGTGAGGGGGGGGGGGGGGCAGGTTCCTTTTTAAATGTAAAAATTGAAAGTTTGAAGTGTCATGCTTTCTCCTCTTACTCAATGCATGTGTCATTGCACTAGTTTCAACTTTGCTCGACCTATCTTTAAAAATACATTTAAACCCCCCTCTTTATTATTATAATATCCTTATCCTTGGTTTAAATATCTTCCAATTGTATAAATATAATATATGTTAATACACATGTTAAAAACTGTTCATATGTGCTTTTAAAGTCATTCATAATGCATGTTTCAACTCTTATGTTGTGTTATCAGAATATTTATGGGTTTCAGTTGCTCTATTTTAAACCGAAATCAAATAAAAATGGAATAAATAATTATATAAATTGAAAGGAAAAGTTTGCAATAAATGAAAAAATACAAATAAATAGACATTCATTCCCTAACCAGTGAAGTGAAAGTCTTTGACACCTAAAATGTTCTTATTCCTGCTCACATCTTCATTTAAGTGTAAACAAATCTGTATGTATTGCTTATACTATCTATGTAACCCATTCTGTATTTATTGCTTATACACAGATCCTACATCTTGCTCTCTTCTGGTTGCTTTAGTCCCATGATGGTGACGTTATGTATCTAAAATAACTCCGTGTTTCTGTCTGAGTGTGATTGCAGCTCCGTGTTATCTTAGAGGCCTTCGGGCGGGATCTGCTTTTCCTCCCGAGTGTTTTCTGACAGTCCGTCTGGTATTCTGGAGGTTTCTTCTGCCCTCGCCCTCTGCCCAGATGTTTTGGATTTACGCCCTAGGAGGTGCCATGCTCAGCGGCTCAATGATGGGGAGGGGGGGATAAAGCAGACCCCCAAATGACGCATGACATGGCGCTCTTATTTATGGCTTCCCATGTCAGCGAAGGCCCCCCCCCGGGGAGCCCCTCATCTCACACACACACACACACACAGACACACACACAGACACTGCATCGAGTTATTGCTGCACAAATAATCAAATTGAAGTTCTGTGCAGCTTCAGGGATATCTTAGCCCAAACAAATTGGGTGATACAAACCTAACAAAACATCTTATAGTATCCCATCATGTTCATTTTAATATATGTTTCAATGATAATGAGACTAATGATGCACACATGATCAAAGCCTTCAGTTTGGTGATCATATCCCAATTACAATATCAGTCAAAATAATCGCAATTAGTTACTTTTTCAAAATTGTAAACTAGGGGTTATTAAAATGTATTTTAAATGTGTTTTATATTACCAGATACCTCTTGCATTACCCACCCATATGGGGATACAGGGAACAATAACTCATACTGTATATGTATATTGTTAATTTGATAGAGTTAAATAAAAAAGCAGGTAATTGCATTAAAATGACTGTTTTACAGAAGTTTAAAAAATGCACCGACATGTAAAGCTGTTCATAAATGCTGCATCAAATAAAATCTCCAAAATGTTGGTAACACTTTTAATGTATTACCAACACATCTTGCATTTACCAGATGTGGATACTGGGTCAAAAAAAAAGCCTTACATTGAATTTAAAGTGGGATTTAAAAAGCCTTGAATCTTCCCGTAAGCTGCTGGATCGTCGCTCCTAGAAACGTTTATTTAGCCGTACAACATTCACAGTTGCTGCGTATGAAGTGCGACTTCAAAAGAATTAACGACATGTCAGGAGACACTGACTCTTTTATCAACGCCTCTGATGTGGAAGAGGATGTGAAATCTGGAGAGAGAGTGAGGAAGAGATTTAGTCGGAGGATCTCAATACATTTTTCTCTGTAGTTACTCAAGAATCCATGTACATATCACACGGCATTAACAAATACAGTGCCAGCTCTGTGCACACACAGGTGTTCACGGGAGTATTCAAGTGATCCACTGCCAGAGTCTTGATGTGGGCAGGAGGGAAATAAAAAGAATTTAGAGGAAATGAAAGCCAAGGGGAAGAGAAGGAGCTCGAGAGGAGACGACAGGATCATAAAAGGAGGAGAGAAGACCTGCAATAGATAACGTTCAGAAGACTTGGACGTGATAGTGACAGGGTTAACAGGACAAAAGATGGCAGGGCTTTCTCCTCCCTACTGTCTCATGTTTCTGGCCTTTTGAAAACAGAACCTCTGCAGAACAATATATCTCCGACAACAGAGCGCTCGTTTTTCCCCCCCACTTCCCAGGACTGTAAAACTCCCCGTTTGAAATCCACTCTGCTCATTGTTTAGTCTGCTGGAAGTCCCTTAGATCATCCTCTCCAGCAGCCGTCCTGCATCCTCCTCCCAAACAGACGTTAATCGGACTCTTTGGAGCATGATGAAGACCGGACAGCCGGTACAGGATGAGAAGAGGATGAATGGGAATTGTTCAATCCAGGAGGGTACAAAAGGGAGCAGTTCTGGTTGATAGAGTAAGGGGTCTATTGTACTCTGATAGGGTCATGTATTCATTGTAATCAGGGTGTCCGCGGGGTCTTAAACGTATTAAAAGTTGATCAATCAATTTAGCGAAAATGAAGGCTATTAAAAAGTATTAAACGGCATTTTCCATGGTATCACATTTTGTAGCTTGTTTCCAATAAGTATATAATTGTCCAAAGAGGTTGTATTCTACAGTGTGCCTGAATGTAATCATTGCGTAGGTGTGTAGTGTGATTCTGTGTAGTTTATTTATGGCATCCCGTTGGATTTGACGTCATCTGAACAGGACATCGCACGCTCACTGCTTGATAGCGCGCGAAGGTCCGTTTACGCCGGTTGTTAAACAATGGTTACGGGGAAATGCAATCTGCGTCCAAATGGTTGGAAGATAAGGAGGAAGGACAATCAATACTGTATATAGTCAATGTGAGGTAAAGTGTGTCGCCAAGGTAACCGGTTAAAACTCAAAGTGGCGATGAGGTCTTAAAATGTATGGAAAGGGTCTTAAAAAAGGTCTTAAACGGTCTTTCATTTGACTTCAGGATTCCTGCATATACCCTGTAACTGTATAAAAGCGCTCTCTTCAGTTTGAGTAGTTGCACTCGGCTGTGGAGACATTGCTCTTCATGTTGTTTGCCTCTGTTGCAAAAGATTAAAGAACCAGAAAGACATCTCTTTGACTATAGTTAGTATCAAGAACTTCCGCCACACAGCCAATCCAAAACCAGCGTCTTTGTCTCAAGTTCTGAGAAGAAACTGTTGTGGAAGTGTTGGTTAAACAATGATAGGGGTTGTGTTAATCAGAGATGAAGTGGGGAAGTTTTCAGGGTTAGGGTTAGGACACACCAAGCTCACTCCAAAGAACTGACACAGACGGACCCCCGACTGTTGCGTGTCCTCGCGTCTCCTGCGTCTTGGCCATGTGTCGCACTGGAACACACCGTAAAGACTTCAGCCGACGGCCAAGAAGCACGTACGAACTGCGCATGCGTGAGTGGCAATAACTCTCCTTACCAGCAGGCGGCGGTAGTGTGTATTCGTCATTCAAAAGAGGCAACAACCGGAAGACAGACAGCGTGATACACCGAGAGAAGAAGAACAGAGAAGCTCATGGGCTTTCCCCAACCTGTGTCGAGCGCTGGAGTTAAATGAAATCTCAGATTTGCCTTCTTAATAGTTTGTTTGGGTCCCTCACTTCCGTTTCGCTTCTCATGCACTGATTCGCTAGCTGAACAGCCAATCAGAGTGATTTCTTTTGCAAACTGCCTACCGATTCGACATGTTGAATCGGCGGGTTTTCGGCCGAAAAGGCGTCGGCACGGCTGAAAGACACGACGGTGCGGGACACACCAATCTGAGTAGGGCGAACGACGCTCATCGAGCCAAAATCGGCTTGGTGTGTCCGGGCCTTTAGAAATCAACTTTTTGCACAGCCTGACACTTCAGCAAGTTGATTTGTCTGCAGCTTTTTAAATCCATGCACAAATCGCAGGAACATTCGCTTTTTAACTTTATCTCGCCAACGTGTTTTCCTTTTTTTCTTTGCATCTAAGTGAGTGCACCTGCAGAGTTCTCGAGACATAGTTTCCTGCCAAAGCCAACAAGATAAAGTTGTCAAATGGAGAATAAACCACCCTCTCGTAGATAATGCAGACGTCCAAACACATGCATCAGGATCAAAGGAAGATGTGGAATCTCCTGCTGATGTTCTTGGCCTGGATTTAAGATGAGAAAATAGTTCTTCTGGACTCTCAAGCTGGAGAAAAGAGTTCTTCTGGACTCTCAAGCTGGAGAAAAGAGTTCTTCTGGACTCTCAAGCTGGAGAAAGAGTTCTTCTGGACCTCAAGCTGGAGAAAGGAGTTCTTCTGGACTCTAAAGCTAGAGAAAAGAGTTCTTCTGGACTCTCAAGCTGAGAAAGAGTTCTTCTGGACTCTCAAGCAGGAGAAAGAGTTCTTCTGGACCTCAAGCTGGAGAAAGGAGTTCTTCTGGACCTCAAGCTGGAGAAAGAGTTCTTCTGGACTCTAAGCTGGAGAAAGGAGTTCTTCTGGACTCTAAAGCTGGAGAAAGAGTTCTTCTGGACTCTAAGCTGGAGAAAGGAGTTCTTCTGGACTCTAAAGCTGGAGAAAGAGTTCTTCTGGACTCTAAATGGAGAAAGGAGTTCTTCTGGACTCTAAGCTGGAGAAAAGAGTTCTTCTGGACTCTCAAGCTGGAGAAAAGAGTTCTTCTGGACTCTAAGCTGGAGAAAGGAGTTCTTCTGGACTCTAAGCTGGAGAAAAGAGTTCTTCTGGACTCTCAAGCTGGAGAAAGAGTTCTTCTGGACTCTCAAGCTGGAGAAAAGAGTTCTTCTGGACTCTAAATCTGGAGAAAGGAGTTCTTCTGGACTCTAAGCTGGAGAAAGGAGTTCTTCTGGACTCTCAAGCTGGAGAAAGGAGTTCTTCTGGACTCTAAAGCTGGAGAAAAAGTTCTTCTGGACTCTCAAGCTGGAGAAAGGAGTTCTTCTGGACTCTCAAGCTGGAGAAAGAGTTCTTCTGGACTCTCAAGCTGGAGAAAAGGAGTTCTTCTGGACTCTCAAGCTGGAGAAAAGTTCTTCTGGACTCTCAAGCTGGAGAAAGGAGTTCTTCTGGACTCTCAAGCTGGAGAAAGGAGAGTCTGGCTCTGCTTTTTAAAGATGGAAACACCACACTGTACTCCCTGATCTGTTGTCCGTGCTTTCGTGTGTTAAAGCCAGGAGAACAGAGAACAAACTAGGCTTCTCTCTTTCTTCAAGCAAGTGGCATACGCTTTTATTAAATTATATATATATATTTATTTGATGTTTAAATGGTACGAAGGAGTAAAACTGTCAAAATTAAGCACAGATTTCAACTTTTTTATTACATTATTATGACTATTCAGTGATGTAAAAAATGGAGAGGTATAATAATAAATAACAATAAAGCTTTATTTATATAGCACTTTTCATACAACACATGCAGCTCAAAGTGCTTTACAAAATGGCACATCACTAGTTAAAAATACACAACAAGAAACTCCCCTCAGATTATTTGTTAAGAACTTTAAAAGGTACATGCAGCAAAATAACATGTGATCAGGTTGAGAGACACAAGGAGGTCAAAGGTATGATAATAACAATAAAGAATGGTTTCTCTCTGACAGACAAGACACAAGACAACTGAGTCGATATCAAATATAAAACAAAGTGAACATATCGGTACAACAGAAATACAAAATCGAAAAGACTAAGACCTATAAAATAATATAAAGACTAAAAGACATTTAAAATGGGGGGTTGCTAATAAAATCTAATCTAAAAAGAGAGTGGATGATGAGCTGGTGGTCTCCACATCATTTAGGACCTCCCTGGTGTCTGTCAGTGATGGAGAATCAAAAGGGATTTGAAGCTTCTACTTCTGCTTCCTTTCCCACCAAACATTTCATTTTTCCTCTACTGTCACCATTCCCAAAACCTTTGCTTCCCTTCGTCCATGTGATCCAGCGATCCATCAGGACTCCTGGGGGACTCTTTGTTTGGTCAAGACGCTGATGGAAGTGAACCTTCTGTTGCCGAAGCCATTAAGATCGCAGCAGGCGCAGAAAAATGATCCGCTCTTGTCACTCCGCGTCAGAAACTCAGAGCGTCCGTCCGTCCAAGGTCTTTGAACTCAAGATAGATAGATAGATGGATCTGTCGAGAGTCCGTGGGGCTTCAGTTTGCTCCTGGATTGATGGAGAGCGCGGGTTGTTATCTGAAGATGAGGCGAGGAAAGGATGAAGGTGAGGAGGGAGTGATGAGGGCAATCAGAAGATGATACTGCTCGGATTGCTAGAAAACACCGCGTTTCGTAATTGCATTTCCTGATGACTTGTTTTGGGGCAAAATGTTGGATTCATGTGCTAAACAAGCCTGCATTTTGTTCTTGGAGCCCCCCTGTGGACCCCCCCCCTGCTGTGCCAATGCATTTGTCTCATTGAAGTGAATGAGGCACTGTTTCTTTTGACGCTGTGCTAATTAAGCTACCTTTAAGCTTGATCTGAAGTGCTTGTTGTGCAATGACTACCTTGCAGTAAAGACTGTTTGAAAGTGTGTTTTACTTGCACCGATATTTAAACGATTAGCGGTGCTCACGGCTCAATTTCTAATTGGATTTCGAGGTGTTCAGAAACCTTTGAGATGTGGAAAGAAAACACATTTTTAGCTTAAACCCAACCCTGAGATTAGGTAGAGCTCTTGGTGTCCTTTTTATTATGAATTATAAGCATTGATTTCATAACCTCTCCCTTCCTCTCCCATGACTCAGCGTCCTCTCTACACATTGCCTCCTCTTCCTCTCTTTGTCCCTGACAGAGATTGAACACCTCCACCTTGCGTGTCTCGGGCCCTCAGACTAAACACACTCCTCTGGTGTTGACGGTGTAGCGGCGGCCTCTAACGATACCCGACTTATCTCATTAGAAAAATAATGATTTCACTGGCTGCCATTCCCACAGATAGCCTCAGTATTTGTCTTGAGCTCTTCAGCGAGCTGCCTGTCGTATATCACCGTGGAGATTTATGGCTGTTTATCTCCAGCCAATACCCCCAACACCCCTCCAACAGATGGGCTGGAGCTATTTACTCAGGGAGAGAAAAGATCCCAAACCGGATAAATACAGCAAACAAAAGGTAATCACGCGGGAGGTCGTTGTGATTACAATTTATTGGTCATGGGGGGAAAATGGAGATTGATCTGAGGTTTCCGTTCTTATCTTAATGACCGTGTGGTCAGATGTATAAAAAACGTTTTTATCGAGCGTCCCCTGATATGACTTATGGTTATTAACAGTGAAAACATTCCTTCAGACGTCATGTTGTAAAGGGATGTCGCCTTAAATCTCCGTGAGTATATCCGGGCTCTAAATCTCCGAACTGTCAGATCTTCACAGGGGAAAAAAGCTCATTGCATCATAAATTGTCTGCTCGGGGCTTAAGGGGTGATTTCTGAGTCTCTGGAGAAAGGCTTTTTAGGTATTAACCCGACATTATCCTCATTTTTCAAACCAGTCGCTTCATATTGTTGCACATTTCTCACTACCTGTGCGTTTTGTTTTTCTACATTTGATGGATACAAACCAGACTTTGACCCTTGCACCTGTCGCTCGTAAATTATGACTCCTGGTTTATGTTACACATAATCTGAAGTTAAACACTTTGAAAATGATTTTTGGACGTTGGCACGCAGGTGATGGTGCACATTTTGCATTCCTCGGAGACATCGAGACGCCATGCGGAGGGATTCATATTTTCTCAGGATTAAAGCGTGATGGATGTTTTCTTGCACATTAAGCTGAACACACACCGTTATTCACACGGCGACGTCTCTGTCTGAGGGGTTCATTCTTTAGTGTTTGATCAAATATCTAAATGAATATTGATAGAAAACATTTAATAAAAGGAATCATTTTCATACATGTTTAAATCAATCAATTATTAGTGTATAAGATATCAAATGTGACTTACTTCACACAGAAAACCAATTCAAAATACCAAGTAAGAAACCCGTTTATTCATTGTTATATTATTTAAACAATATATGATGTTTATTAAGGTAAGAATGTGGACATTTCCCACTTTTGGACTACATTTTAATTGGCAAATAATCAATCGATAATGGACATTTGTTTTAGTTGCCGCCCGGATTTGAACACAATACTAGATTTAGTCATTTTTATATTACAATAGTGGTCATTCATGAGTGAGAAGTAGGAAAAAACATTTATTTTGTCCAAATTAAGAAAATTAAGCTCAGTTTTCACTATTTTAAAATTATTCCAAAATGGAAAAAAGTGTTAGTTACAGCCCTGATTATCACTCAATACCAGATTTAGTCATTTTTATATTACAACAGTGATCACTCATAGGTGTTTCTCACACTTTTAACTATTTAATGACATTTTTAAGGTCAAGAGCTGAATCTAAAATGGAAGAAATGATTAGTTTTGGCCCTTACTATCACACAAACATAGACCAGATACTAAATGCAAATGGTCGCTCATGATGGTTTAACAGTGACAGGGTGAACATCTGGAGCTAATCTCCACACAGAGGACGATCAGTGTGTGCAGCCTTAACACAATACCAGATTTAGTTATTTTTACATTACAATAGTGGTCACTCATGAGTGAGAAGTTGGAAAAAACATTTATTTTCTCCAAATTAAGAAAATAAGGCACAGTTTTTCACTATTTAATAACATTTTGAAGGCAAAAAATGATTAGCTTTGGCCCTGATTATCACTCAATACCAGATGTAGACCAGATACTAAATGCAAATGGTCGCTCATGATGGTTTAACAGTGACAGGGTGAACATCTGGAGCTAATCTCCAATGTGTGCAGTCTGGAGAGGATCAGCTCCGTGTTGCCCCTCTTCTCTTGAAGGAGCCCTCGAGTGTTTCTGCTCGTGACATGAATTGTGTTTCTGGTGGCGATGGTTCTCCTCACGCAGGACTCGATCAACACTCTGCAGCGACAGCGTTACAATCACAAAACGTCAGGAAGATCTCAGAGAAACACCTCGGCCTCGTGTGTGTGTTGTGTGTGTGTGTGTGTGTGTGTGTGTGTGTGTTGTGTGGTTATTATGATAGCAGGAAGGAAATGACATCATGGAGAGCTGGCACAAAGCTAGAGTGAATAGTCGAGGCTTAAAAGTGACATTTCTGCACAGAAAGCTTCACTTCTTATCCACAAATTGAGTATAATACTAAATAAATGTGCATTACGTTATCAAATAACATTGCTGAATGTGACAAACTGTTGCTTCTTAGGCAAATGCTCAACATCTAACTCTGTATGGGGCATTTTTAACAACTGCCGAACAACTATTGTGTTGGAAAGATCACTTTTAGACACTTATTTTGCTGTTATTAGCTATATAATAACATTGCTATCATATTTTGACATCAATTTAACAGGTTTTACTGATAACGTGTATATTATATTACCTTATTAAATGAGGATTTAGAGATAGGTGTTTTTAAATGACATGGCTATAGTACATTTTAAGCAATTTCCTTGATAGTTTGAGGCTAAAAAGTGTGATTTCTGCACAGAAAGCTTCACTCTTATCCACAAATCGAGTATAATAGGACTTAAATGTGCATTAGGTAAACAACTAACATTGCTGACCATGTTCATATGGCATTTTTAACATTTTCTTAACTACATTTTGTGCAAATAAGATATTGTTATACCAGCTCCCTAATAACAATGACGGCATATTCTGACTAGTTTTGACTATATGATGTCATGTTATATTTTGGTAAATATACATGCAAACATACTCAACGTTGCCTTTAGATGATGGTCTATCAGTCAGTAATTCAGTAATCCTCCTCCACGTGAAGTCAATTTGAAAGAAACTCATTACACCATTAACACTTCCCTTGTTTATTATCCCTCATTCAGCGGGTTACCCAGATTATTCTGCGTGTTGTGTTACCTTTATGATTTATGGACCTGCTGATATTTGTTTAGCTGTGATATTCACAGATGTCACTCTCAGACTGAGGGCAGGAAAATGCAAGAGAAACATAAAGTGGAAATGTTAACCCAATAACGAAAGATAAACAGTCCGCGCCGAGGAGCCAAAGACAACACGGGGCGGAGGGAAAGTGTCCTGCTGGCATCAGGTTTCCCAGAGTAAGTGTTATTTGAAAAGCAGCTGAAGGGTGACACTCACTCTCCTCCCTCCACCATCTGTTGTTCCCTCTCTTCTCAGGCGGCTCTAAGTGCCTTGAAACAGCTGTCGGAGCAGGGGTTGGACCCGGTGGACGGAGCCATCAAGGTACGGTAGGAGCACCGTGTCACACACACACACACACACACACACACACACACACACACACAACAAATGACATGTTGGATTTAAGCAGCTATATTTAAAACCCTATGCTTGAATCTCAAAGCTGTTCCAATTAGAGTTAGTATTCCTGTACAAAATGTAATCAACCAATTAAGAAGGATGCTTTTAATTAATCAAATCGTGCTGCTGCTGCCACAAGAAATCATGGGACGTCCTTTTCTCTCTTCCTTTCCAGTGTTCCCTATGCTTAAGGAGCTAGGAAAGGAAGCATTGAAGCTCCTTTCCTTAGACACTTAAAAAAGCCTTCCCTCAGTGAGGTACACTTCTAACGGAAAACACGTCCATCAGCCAATCACTGAGGGCAGATGTGTGCGTGCCAATCTGGCATTTTGCAAATCCTCAGCGCTGCAGGCTGCCCCATCATCACACACACACACACACACACACACACACACACACACAACACACACACACCACACACACACGTCCAACATTTCCGCTCGACATTTCCCCTCCCAGTAGGCGTTGATATTTACATGCTCTGCTCTCCCCTCGGTGTCAGTTCTTTGCATGATGGCTATCAGAGAGAGGGCTTTCTCCAACACACACACACACACACCCACACACACACACACACACACACACACCACACACACACACACACACACACACTGCGGTTTCTTTTGGAAACTGAGGAGGAAATCGCTGTCAAACATTTCTGGAGTTTTTCATCGTAGGAGTGTCCTGGGAAAAAACGTGTAGGCAGTATTTCCTTCAGTGTTCTCTTAGGAGAGACAAATGTTATAATAACTTCATTTAAGTCACTATAATATGGCAGCAGTTACACTTTAACCTGAGCTGTTAACTTCTCCAGACTGTCTCTTCATTTCGCTATGCTGTCAACACCTTTTAATCAATTAAACATATGGAATTGTATAAATAGACATATAATATAGTAAGTAAAAAGGGTAAAGGGTCAAAAGTAAGTAACATTTATTTATAAAGCGCTTTTCACAGACATAGTACAAAGTGCTTGACAAAACATTAAACACATAAGAATCATAAAGAATAAATGACCACACAAGCCTTAAGAAGTGCTAAAAACACAATAAAACATAGGATAGAATAACTCTTTAAATATTTTAAAAGAGTCAACAGTATCATCAGCGTAACAGAGTGATTATCCACATCATGTGCACTTCTCAGACACATTCTGCTGTCATGTTTATTTATTATACTTATTATTGATGTTATTATGTTGTGTGTGTGTGTTTCAGAGCAGTGAGGTGTGTGTGCGGGAGGACGGACATTAAACAGACTAACTCAGGCACCACCACTCAGGTCTGCACGGATTCACAGGCTGTCGTCTAGGAGCTGAACCCCCCCCCACCCTCAACACCCCATAACCCACAATCCCCCTCTTCCCCCACGATCGCCACTGTATCCTGCAAAAACCTGTCAACATGCAATAGGGTGGATGTGCACCGAGAAAAGACTACGATTAAAACACATTATTACTGAGTCTATGTGAAGACAACGCTATGTTAACACGTTTATCGATGATTTCTAAATTCAAAAGATGAAACTCATGATGCATGGTACTGTATGAAATCCAAAGGGAGACCCTGCAGAGACCCTTTGGATTACTGTATTATGGTGTGGTTAAACACAAATATGTACGTCATGCCATTGAAACACAGAGGAACATATGAGAGGAGAAACCAACTCGCGTACAGTAGCTTATTTTCCGGGGGTATTATGTTTCCGTTTTTTTAATTCTTTTTATTAATCTAACAATGCTTGAGTACTGTATTTAAAATTAACCAATGCCAGTGCTGTGAAAGTTGTAGTTGTTGTCTTCATATATAGTCACCCAGCTTACCTTTGTACGCTGACATTAAGATAATAAAAAAAAAACAGTTCATCTATCTATATGGATGTGTATGACCTGCAAGAGTATCATATCCCCAAAGATAACACATGTGGACAAAAAGGACTGGTGTTAGCAGTAATCAGTAGAAGTGTTGGACGGCCCTTTGCTTCCTGAAGGGTCTAAATTCCCGTTAACAGCCCCCAAAACCCTGCATATATCACTGGAGAGGAGGCGAAACACATCCTCCATCCAGTGATCATGTGTCAGACCCCCCCCCCCCCCCCCCCACTGTTTTGTCGATCACATCTACACCCATTGTGTGTGCTGTATTGACCCGCCAAGGCATCAACTGGGTGCTTTTAAAGCCTGCATTAGTCTGGAGTGTGTCTTCTGAGCGGACTGAAGGCCACTCTAAGTCACTTTGTTCACTGACTTTGAGGACGTGTCTTCTTCTTCGCTGTGAGTACAACGTGTAATACGGCTGTCTGTTACTGAAATGCAGTAAAAACACCTCAGTTCATGTGGAAAAAAAAGATGTGTCTGTGTGTCTTCTTACTTTCTCCTGTTTGGAAATCTTTGGGGACACTTCTTCACTTTTGCCTATGACCCTGTTTCACCCCCAGACATCCCTAAGGCTGAACAGAACAGAAGGCATGAATTAAAATACCTCCACATGGGGATAACTGCATAGCATTTTACCATATTAAGTAACACATAAAGTTAGTTTGCACATTATATAAAGTGTACACTGCATATAGAGTTTGTCATTACATATAGAGTTTATAAGTATACACTGTTATAAAGTTTTCCACTACACTCCTCCTGCAGGTGTAGAGCTAATTGAACACATGTTCTGAAACCAAAATAATATTCCATTTCGGGTGCCCACCATCTGTTGAAAACGTGTGATAAAACCGTGATAGACTACATGTACCATGATGCATTGCAATCCAGATACTGGCGCCAAGACAGAAAATGGTGAAGCCAATTGCTCCTTCACTTTTGCAGGTAATGAAATAATAAGATGGATGCACTTGAGTGGAAACCAGCGTGAACAAAACGGTAGAAGCTTCATTATTATTTTCCACACCTTTCATAATAAAAGCCCAATTTAAATTCACGAAGAAGCGGCTTAGAAAATCTGTTTCTTTGTGTCTGAAGAAACGGGCCATTAGCACCATTTGCTAAGTGCATAGCTTGAATTAAGTAACATTTAACTAAGTGAAAGTGGTGCCTGCCACCCGACTGTCTTTTAAAAACTTGTGATAAACTGTTGGAGCCTACATGTACCAGAATGCATTGCACTCCAGACACTGACAAACAAAAAATTGCGTAAAATGTAGTTTTTGCATTGAATTACAAATATGTTACTGAACTTAAAAACTCTAAAATAAAAATTAGACTAAAAATAAAAGCCCAATTTAAATTTGCTCGGCACTCAACCAAATTTAGAATATCTTTGCTGGTTCTTTCAACCACATCTAAAGGCCTTTAGCACTCAATTAAGCTTTTAATAAAGTGTGGGACGTTCATTAGGTGATGCATTCAAAGGCTCTGGGAAAGGGGAACTTGAGTTCAGATCGTTTTGTGAAATGAACCCAATGTTTTCATCCAGAAGCAGTAAAGTTTCTGCACCTGACTCAAAGCCTGCAGCACTGAGAGAGTTTTAAGAAACAAAGAGAAATCTCAGACGTAACATTTACTGCACTGTTGAATGTGTGCTACTGCATTCATTAGAACATAATGACTAATAAAAGTTCATACGAACATTAAAACAAATTGGGAAGGTGTGCTCCAAAAAGAACATGCACTAAAGATTTTTATAGTGTGTTGTTATTCCAGCTCTCTTTAAAACACGGGTTCATTCCTTGCTTTATCCAACGATGACGTGTGTAGTGTATGAAAACCTGAGCGCTCAGAAAGTATCCCACGTCTTAAAGATTTACGATATTGTTTCCTCCGCCAAATCCTGTGAAGACTTAGAAACAATATGACATTAATCCCTCTGTCTTTCTACCGTCTCTGGCTTCCTGCAGAAAACCTCTAATAACACATACTGTTAATAAAAGTGATACGGACATTTCTGAGTGTTTTTTAGCAAATGTCATTCGATTCGGAGTAGATATTACATTTCTTGCAGACGTTTTGAAACCGTGTTTTGATGCATTTGACTATTTAGATTTAGTAAATCACTACAAAACAGTTCCACAGCTTTAAAATGATCGTTTGCACATCGATTATACGTCGAAGACACAGTGAGAAGTCGAGGTGAAGTGAAGAAGACGAGGCAGCAGAACACACCACATGTTTCCAGTTTTAGGTTCTTCACCGTGAAAGCTTGCAAGAAAGTTGAGGATTTATCCAAGAGCTTACGGTAACAAGAGGTGAGTAATTGGTATGAAATGGTCTTTTCTTTGGGGGGTGAAGTGTTCCTTAAATATGTTTCAAAAACTCCAGACTTTCCAAGAACAGAGATGTGATGCTGTGTTAGATAGAGCTTTAGCAAATGGAGTCAATTGTGCATTTCCTGCAGACTATTTTAAACTGTAATTATGAATATTTAAGTTGACTCACTCATACTGAAACAGTTTCACAGCTAATACTTTATCTCCTAAATTGCCTCCTTTTTGGATTCTTCCTCAAACGTGAACATGGCCTGAGTGATTCATATACAAATGGTCCTTGTTGGGATAAAGTAGTCCTTAAATATGCCTCCATGCAGCCCAAAGACTCGTCGTCTTTCACTCGAGTTGAATCACAAATTATTAACTCTTGTAATGTCGTGACTTCCTTAAACTTAATCTACACTGAGGAAGAGCTAAGTGTGTTTTCCTCACAGAGACTTAATCTTTAACTTTATGACTCAGCTGATTGTTTGCACCTTTATCTTCCACGTGCTCGTGTTGCATCACCTGTAACACATCCTTACTCAAGTAGAAGTACAGATACTCGTGTTTAAAAATACTCTGGTGAAAGTAGAAGTACTGACTAAACTTCTTTACTCAAGTAAAGTAAAGAGGCTTTGAAATGTACTTCAGTAAAAAGTACCCATAACTAGCAGCTGTTTTAAAGAGTACCTGACCTCCCTTTATATTAATAGAACAATAATGTCATTGTTAGCTAATGAATGTTTCCATGCTGAACAACGGCAACATGACAACGTTTTCATTGGTCCCTCTTCTTTAGAGAAGACCAGGAAATGATGGATACACGGATCGTGTTCAAATCAATAGGCACGCAATGACTCTAAATAATAATGATCACGCCACCAAACACACATTCAAACTAAAGGAACCAGCCTGTTTGGGAAATGTGAGAAGTAGAAAGTACAGGTATTTGTGTTCAACATGTAAGAAGTAGAAAGTACAGGTATTTGTGTTCAACATGTAAGAAGTAGAAAGTACAGGTATTTGTGTTCAACATGTAAGAAGTAGAAAGTACAGGTATTTGTGTTCAACATGTAAGAAGTAGAAAGTACAGGTATTTGTGTTCAACATGTAAGAAGTAGAAAGTACAGGTATTTGTGTTCAACATGTAAGAAGTAGAAAGTACAGGTATTTGTGTTCAACATGTAAGAAGTAGAAAGTACAGGTATTTGTGTTCAACATGTAAGAAGTAGAAAGTACAGGTATTTGTGTTCAACATGTAAGAAGTAGAAAGTACAGGTATTTGTGTTCAACATGTAAGAAGTAGAAAGTACAGGTATTTGTGTTCAACATGTAAGAAGTAGAAAGTACAGGTATTTGTGTTCAACATGTAAGAAGTAGAAAGTACAGGTATTTGTGTTCAACATGTAAGAAGTAGAAAGTACAGGTATTTGTGTTCAAATGTAAGAAGTAGAAAGTACAGGTATTTGTGTTCAACATGTAAGAAGTAGAAAGTACAGGTATTTGTGTTCAACATGTAAGAAGTAGAAAGTACAGGTATTTGTGTTCAACATGTAAGAAGTAGAAAGTACAGGTATTTGTGTTCAACATGTAAGAAGTAGAAAGTACAGGTATTTGTGTTCAACATGTAAGAAGTAGAAAGTACAGGTATTTGTGTTCAACATGTAAGAAGTAGAAAGTACAGGTATTTGTGTTCAAATGTAAGAAGTAGAAAGTACAGGTATTTGTGTTCAACATGTAAGAAGTAGAAAGTACAGGTATTTGTGTTCAAATGTAAGAAGTAGAAAGTACAGGTATTTGTGTTCATGTAAGAAGTCAAAGTAAAAAGTCGTACTTAAGTACAGTAACAAAGTATTTGTACTCCACTACTTCCACCTCTGGTCATTAGTGAGATGAATGAGCGTCTAACTCTCTGACTAATGGACCGCAGCTACATCTGTTAGCCATTGAGAAACACCAAGGCTGTTCACACACATTATCTCTGATCCAGGATCTGTGCTGTGTCTTCAGTGTAGATTGCTGAACTTCATTTACTTTAGTTAGTTATTTAATAATGATAATATAAAGCTTTATTTATATAGCACTTTTCAGACAACACGTGCAGCTTTACAAAAAGAAATTCCCCTCAGATTATTGTAAGAACTTTAAAAGTCCATGCAGCAAAATATAACATGTGATCAGGTTAATAGACACAAGGAGGTGAAATGTATGATAATTAAAATTAAAATAAATAATGGTTGTTAATATTTACATTCTGAACTTAGCATTTAAATTATTATTTTGTACATTTTGGGGCACTCCACAGTGCTCAAGTGTATTTTTTGCAAGCATGTGACTTTTATTTATATATCTTAAATTGTATATTTCGTATCATTGCTGGTTCAACTCCTTCCAGTTAGAGGTCATAGCTGAAAAAAGTTGGTGTTACGATCAAAAGCAATTGAGTTTGTTCAGTTTTACCCCAGATGAATGTCTCTGACCTGACGATATGTGAAGTGAACCTTGCTGCCCAAAATAGACCAGAATCAATGGAGCTGTGCAGCTTTTCCACGCCAGAGTTATTGATTTTTCCGTCTGAATGATGTGCGATCGACCCCCTGAAGTCCTCTAAAGTACAGCTGTATTAACAGCAGGAGAGAGAGGGAGAAGGATCTGCTCCATTTAAGCCAAAAACGAATAGTTTCTGTCTCCAAAGAACAGATACTTTGAAATCTTTACCTACAGCAAAGACACCCCCGGGAGAAATACAGCTTATAGTTCATTAAAGCCACTTAGAAAAGTAGTTAAACAACATGAGATACGCAATTATGACCGAAGAAATGGCATTTATGTGAGTTTTATCCAAAAAGTGCACACTAGAAAATGTCAATTTTAAAGGTCCCATGTCATGGCCATTTCTACTGATCATAATTCCATTGTTGAGGTCTACTGGAATAGATTTATATTGTTCAATGTTCCAAACTCACGTTGGTTTCTCATACAGCATCTCTGTATAGCATGTGTATTCACTCTCTGTCCTACACGGCTTGTTGGAGCTCCTGCCCCCCCCTCCCTATGAGCCCAGTGTGCTCTGATTGGTCGTTGCGAGGCTCGTTGCTGCTCGCCGGGGACGGACAGGTTTCCGGGTCGGCGATACAGCGAGAACAAGCAAAACTCATCCTGAGCACACAAAAACACTCACAGCCGAAGTAAAAAACATAAGTGTGGCTTGATATTGAGTAAGAAAAAGGTTTATAACGCTGTGAGAATGGGTCTGCGGAGAGCATTTCTCCGCCATCCCAACTCGTCTAATACCAGCATTCAGGGAGCTCTATGCAAGTCAATGGGACTCCCTGTTAGTTAGGCAAGGGATCCTGGTGTGTGAGGGGCTCCACGGATTGGTCCATTTGGGCCAATCCGGTCATTTGTTGTTGATTTGGATATTCACACGTCACAGAACCAGGAAGCAAACAATGGAAAATGAGCAATCTCCAACGAGGCGTTCTGGGGCAGCATAGACAGGTCTTCTCTGTGTTAGAGTTTTACTCTCTACAGGGTGTACTTTGAGGGTTTGTGACTCTGTAGACCGTTTACATGCATAGAAACCTTCATACACACAAGGGGACGGGGAATAACCAGAAAAGCATGACATGGCCCTTTAACACATGTTGTTACTTTTGCACCGTTTGACTGATTTAATCACTGGTTTTTACAAAACAAATGACCTGTATATAAGTCAAATTGTACGTTATATTTAGAATATGTTCACGCATTTACCTTGCTGTTAGACAGGTTACTCTTCTTTGGATTCAACAGATTACAGACTCTTTAGATGAGTGAATAAGTTGAGCTCTGTAGTGAGACAAATCAGGAAATGAAATAAGAAACCTGCTGTGTTTTGTTATAGATCTGGTGTCTAAATGAAGACATTTAAATAATGCATTGTCACTTTGGTGGACAGAGAATCAAAGCCTCTAATAGGCTTATGGAAATATCAGTTTTTGGTATTTGTATCCGTAACTTCTCCATAGTCAGTCTGTGACCTAAGATTTTCATCGCCATAACTTCACTGTAGCTATGTTCGTATGACAAAATAAAGAACCTTGAACCTTGAACAACCTGCAGTTTGAAGCCTGGGAGTAAAGCATCCATATCAGCTCATTAATACGCTATATTTAGACTATTTTCACGTCTTTATCTTGCTGTCAACCAACCCTTCTTATAAGAGAACTGAAGCCTTTACCTATTCTGTCTTTAAAGCCACAAAACGACATGTATTTCAGCCCTTTTCCACTTCTTTAGACTCATCAGTGAATAAGTTGAGCTTTAAGTTAAGAATCAGGCGATAAAAGAAGAAACCTACTTTTAGGTCTGGTTTCTAAATCAGGGGGTCAAACTCAATTTCATCACGGGCCACATTATGGTTGCACTCAAAGGGCCGGTTGTAACTTTAAGACTATATAAAAATACATATATAAGTTATAATATTATAAAATAATGTATTATATTACATTATTGCTTCTGCATTGGATTATTATCGGATAGGGGTAATAACTTCAACGTCTGAAAGCAGAAGTCTAGGGCAAATAATTGCAAGTCTCTTCAGTGAGCATGTCACAAAAAGAGATCTTGTGGGACATGTAGTTTATGGCAACGTGCTTCTGTAAAGTAGTATGTAACCGTATAATAAACATATTATATTCTTTGCAAGCTCTTATGGGGCCGCATAAAATGAAGTTGCGGGCCGGATTTGGCCCCCGGGCCTTGAGTTTGACACCCCTGATCTAAATGAAGACATTTTAAAAGCACTCACTTTGTGGACAGAAAATCAAAGCCTCTAAAAGGCTTATAGAAATCTCAGTTTTTGGTATTTGTATGCGTGCACTTGTCTCAGTAACTTTTCCATAGTCAGTTTACAACCTGCAATTATAGATACAGTTTGAAGCCTGGGAGTAAAACATCCATATCAGCTCATTAATACGCTATGTTTACAATATGTTCACGTCTTTATCTTGCTGTCAGACACTCCTTCTTATAAGGGAACAGAAGCCTTTACATATGCTGTCTTTAAAGCCACGAAACGACATGAATACAAGCCTCAGTCTGTTAGTGTTTTAGTGTTTTCTGCAGTGTCAGAGTCCACTGCAGTGACTCATGCAGACGGTATCAGCTGCTGACTGACTCATAAACACCGTCTGACCCAGATCTGCAGGCTCTGACCTCTCAATGTGTTTACGTTGTGCTTTTAGAGGCAATGGAGCCGTCTGGACACCAACAGGAAGATATTCTGACCATGTGACACAACAGTTATGCCTTATGCCGGTCTAAAAACCTTTGTATATTACTTTAAAAAATGGCACGGTCTTTTAAGGAGCCTGTGAAATGTTTAAATATTGCTTTGAGTCAGTTTTTTCTCAAAGCTCAGACCCCACAGTAAAGTCCCCCAAAAGGTCCCAAGGCTGTGACCTGCAGGCAACGTGAACAAACATTTGAAGCATGTGAGTCCGAAGCATCTCATGACGGGAACATTAGGACTTCAAATCAGGTCAGCTGCAAGGAGAGGAATGATAGGGATGTTGATGTTGTTGTTGTTGTTGTTCCCACAGCTCTCAGACAGTAAAAGAAACTGAGTTTAAACACAAAAGTACCAATGATGCAATGTTTCTATTTGGTTAGATGTTTTTGTTAATCATTATCAGAAGGCAAAGAGCTTTCTGTGGATAGTGGGCATTAAAAAGGAGCATTGTGTTCATTTGGAAAGTTGAAAAATCCCTTTTTTTCTTTTGCTAATAAATAGTTTATTTATTTAAATTCTGTACAAAATAAACACAAAAAATGACTAGTTTCTTACGAAGGCCATGCTAGAGTGAACCAGGTTACAGCCCATGTTCCCTCTGTAGTTGAATAAGCCCATAATTAATCAATTCAAACCAAATTAAATCACAATATTACCTTTTTATTTTTGTTTGCATGCTTCTGGGACACCAAAGCTATACAAAAAGATGTGCCCTACATTCGCTGCAAGGTACGGCACGCTCAATATTTACTTGGTTGTTCTTTGAAGGATGTATCATGGGAATCACCAGAACAGGATTTTAAATCACACATAGTCAGGAAACAAAGAGCTTAATGTAGATAGAGGTAATACAAATGCTTCATGTTCATTTAAACTAAGTGTGCAGTTCATTTAACTTCATTTTCAAAATGGATTGGTTTAGCCCATATTTCACTCAAATAAGGTACTTTTTTATTGACTTTATTAGCCTTTAAATCAATAAGAAACGTCTGTGTCTTATACTGTATTTGCTGTTAAGTTAGGCAAGCACAATATTTACATTACTTGGTTAGTCTTTTCAAAAGAAATTTGATAAAGAGAGCTTAATGTGGAGTTTCAAGATAACCTAGTTTATTTTGGACATGTGCTAACCTTATATATACAGTCTATGGTGCTAACACTAAGTGTGCAGTTTCTTTAACTTCATCTTGAAAATGGACATGTCACTCTAATAAGTGACTTTATTAGCCATTCAGTTAAACACAACTTCTGTGTCTTAAACAGTATTTGCTCTAAAGTAAGAAAATCAAACATGTACATTACTTAGTTGTTCTAAGGGTGTTTTACTTAATCTTCAAAATTGATTTATTTTTCCCATATTTGACCCTTTCCAGGAACTTTTCTATAGCAACACCCCCTTAAAGCACATGCACGTCGTCACTGTGTATCCTCTTTCCTCTTCAGTGATCGTCACTTGTTCTATTGTGTACTTTTTTATTTTCGAATCACATGCTCTACTGTATATTTACTTACAATGCCCTGTTTAGCCAACACCCATATCTAAAGGCTGCCTGAGTCACAATGAGAGGAGGACGCTGATACCGAAACCAGTTTGAGTCTGCAGAAGATCCGCTTTCCTGTCAGTCAATCACAGACATGCTCAAATATGACTCTTACTACGAGTGACGCAGTGACTTTAAAGGTCACCATTCTGCAAAACCACTTCTTCATGTCTCTCTACATCAACATGTGTCCCCTCTTCTTCATGTCTCTTCTACATCAACATGTGTCCCCTCTCTTCATGTCTCTTCTACATCAACATGTGTCCCCTCTTCCTCATGTCTTCTACATCAACATGTGTCCCCTCTTCTTCATGTCTCTTCTACATCAACATGTGTCCCCTCTTCTTCATGTCTCTTCTACATCAACATGTGTCCCCTCTTCCTCATGTCTCTTCTACATCAACATGTGTCCCCTCTTCTTCATGTCTCTTCTACATCAACATGTGTCCCCTCTTCTTCATGTCTCTTCTACATCAACATGTGTCCCCTCTTCTTCATGTCTCTTCTACATCAACATGTGTCCCCTCTTCTTCATGTCTCTTCTACATCAACATGTGTCCCCTCTTCTTCATGTCTCTTCTACATCAACATGTGTCCCCTCTTCTTCATGTCTCTTCTACATCAACATGTGTCCCCTCTTCTTCATGTCTCTTCTACATCAGCATGTGTCCCCTCTTCTTCATGTCTCTTCTACATCAACATGTGTCCCCTCTTCTTCATGTCTCTTCTTCATCAACATGTGTCCCTCTTCTTCATGTCTCTTCTTCATCAACATGTGTCCCCTCTTCTTCATGTCTCTTCTACATCAACATGTGTCCCCTCTTCTTCATGTCTCTTCTTCATCAACATGTGTCTCCTCTTCTTCATGTCTCTTCTACATCACCATGTGTCCCCTCTTCTTCATGTCTCTTCTACATCATGTGTCCACTCTTCTTCATGTCTCTTCTACATCAACATGTGTCCCCTCTTCTTCATGTCTCTCCTACATCAACATGTGTCCCCTCTTCTCATGTCTCTTCCACATCAACATGTGTCCCCTCTTCTTCATGTCTCTTCTACATCAACATGTGTCCCCTCTTCTTCATGTCTCTTCTTCATCAACATGTGTCCCCTCTTCTTCATGTCTCTTCTACATCAACATGTGTCCCCTCTTCTTCATGTCTCTTCTACAACATGTGTCCCCTCTTCTTCATGTCTCTCCTACATCAACATGTGTCCCCTCTTCTTCATGTCTCTTCCACATCAACATGTGTCCCCTCTTCTTCATGTCTCTTCTACATCAACATGTGTCCCCTCTTCTTCATGTCTCTTCTACATCAACATGTGTCCCCTCTTCTTCATGTCTCTTCTACATCAACATGTGTCCCCTCTTCTTCATGTCCCCTCTTCTTCATGTCTCTTCTACATCAACATGTGTCCCCTCTTCTTCATGTCTCTCTTTACATCATGTGTCCCCTCTTCTTCATGTCTCTTCTACATCAACATGTGTCCCCTCTTCTTCATGTCTCTCCTACATCAACATGTGTCCCCTCTTCTTCATGTCTCTTCCACATCAACATGTGTCCCCTCTTCTTCATGTCTCTCCTACATCAACATGTGTCCCCTTTCTTCATGTCTCTTCTACATCAACATGTGTCCCTTCTTCTTCATGTCTCTTCTACATCAACATGTGTCCCCTCTTCTTCATGTCTCTTCTACATCAACATGTGTCCCCTCTTCTTCATGTCTCTTCTACATCAACATGTGTCCCCTCTTCTTCATGTCTCTTCTACATCAACATGTGTCCCCTCTTCTTCATGTCTCTTCTACATCAACATGTGTCCCCTCTTCTTCATGTCTCTTCTACATCAACATGTGTCCCCTCTTCTTCATGTCTCTTCTACATCAACATGTGTCCCCTCTTTCATGTCTCTTCTACATCAACATGTGTCCCCTCTTCTTCATGTCTCTTCTACATCAACATGTGTCCCTCTGTGGAAAGAGACTCTGAAAGTTTCAGGAACAAAGATTCTCTCTCTTTTTGTCCTGATCCATTTTTATAAAAACCTGTCTGAAAATGAGCTGATCAGATTTTGGACACTTTTATGATGTCATAACGATGTGTTGGCTTGTGTAACCATTAGCCAATCAGCAACCAAGGTAACCCCCCTCCCACCTTATCACCTGAATCTCCTCCTAGAGCACCATTGAGTTCTTTGTAACCAAATCTCTCTCAGAGGGGCGTGGGGAGGGGCTCCTTATTTTCATCTAAAGTAACAGACAGAGAATCAGCACTTTGGAAACAGGGCTGAAACAGAGGGATTATGGGTAATGCTGCAATGATCAGTTCGGTGTTTCAGCCAATCAGAGACAGGCTCTGTATATATCGGAGACCTGTGATATATTGATGAAAAACAGTCCTTTAAATCAGAGTACAGCATTTCTGTCAAAAACGACACACCATGTAATAATCTAAATCACTTTATTAATTTAAGTTAGGTAGAGACACTAAACATTGGAACCACATTTTGCTCGGCTATGGAGCGGTCTTCAGAAAAGAAATTACAAAAAAAGAGGCTTATGTCATACTGTCAAAAAAAAGAAAAATGGCAAAAATTAAGAGGTAGAGAATTTAGGCTCATCGGGGGGACGGGGGACGGGGGGGACGGGGGGGGGGATGAGACCTACTGGAATGTCGTTGAAATTGAAAACTCTCGTCGTCCCAAAAGGTATATAAAATATTCATACATCAAATATGGTGGAGACAGTCACCTCGACAACATTTAGACATTTAACGGGACAGTTAAAGTGTTACTGGGACAGCCTTTTTTTTAATTTTTTTTTAACAAATAATATTGGTAACAGATAAATGTACAATATAAACACCACAGATCTGGAAAATAAAAGACACATTTATTTCCTCTCGGTTTCTCCCCAAACGCAGGAGTGACTGCTAGTTCGACCTCGCGTGTTTTCTCACACACACACACACACACCTGAAACAAAATGGAGATTTCAGCCACAATCTGGCCGTTAAATGTCCCGTCAGGAACGACTTCAACACGTGTGCTACATGTCGGTGATTTAACAACACGGAGTTATGGCGACGTCTTAATCTTTAAACCGTCGTGAAGCTGCAAACCCAATGTCCTGACTTTGAAATGCTGCGGTTCCCGTCCTACACACAGAGCGCTGGCAGTGTAGAGAACAATCTGAATTACAGTGCATGTCTACAAAAATAAAACAATAGTGAAAAACATGTTTTACTGTCTGTACAGTAACATACTGTATATTTCCACAATGACACTAGATAAGGCTGGTGACTACATTACGTAAATAGTTAATTATAGGATAGCTTTTTTCTGTATGATTTCAAAAAAACTAGTGACACAGTATATAGATGTTGGTTTCTTTAAACTTACAAAAAAAAAGACGTCAAATAAATCCTTTGTGTCGTACACAGCTTTCTTTGTTCCAGAAGAACGATATGGTAAACCTTTGCATCTGCTCAATGCAAGTGCACCAGTCTAATTCAGTCTCTCCTCCTCCTCTTCCTCCTTTCCCCATCTTCATCCTCAGTGGTTGCTTCCTCATGCTTAGCAGGTTTATGTGCCTCTGCGTGGGACAAACGGCGCTCCTCCTTAGATCCCGTTCTTCGCCTCGTTGTTGTTCATCGCCTCCTTCCTCTGAGCCAGGAACGGGTACATGCACTTGTCGGCGCCCAAAAACCGGTACATGCAGACGATGGCCTCGAAGGGGAGGATGCTGCAGAGAAAGGTCAGAGGTCAGATTAGTGACTGTATGGTATAGTTAGGACTCCTTTTTAAACATCCTCATGGACCCTTCATTTGATTGAATTATAATAACTGTATTTGTGTCATTGTGCTTTGTACCCATTCGGTGGTATGTTCACATGTATCTTACTATATTCTCAGATAGGTGTTGTTGATATTGGGCTATATAAATACATTTTAATTGAATTGTAAGGTGCACATAAGGGGGGGTTCTGAAAGTGATTGGTGCTCCAACACTATGGAAATATCTCCCTATAGTCTCTGTAGAAGCTTTTCAACAAACAACTGAAGACCTATCTTTTTACATTGGCTTTTGTTTCTACTTGAGATGTGTTCCTACGTGGTCTGTGTTTTTATGCTAACCTTAATTTCTGCCTTCTTGTATTCATGTCTTAATTTGAACGTGTGCCTTCTTGTGAAGCACTTCTGTGAAAGGTGCTATACTAAATAAACTTTTTTAATTACAATTCTTTAACTTAGAAGACAGTTGAGAACGTTTCACCAGTCACAGGGAGAAGTACACCTTTGCAATAAGAGAACAGTATACATGGAAACCTTCTCATCGTCTCAAATGTTCATGAACTTTACACAATACCGAAGCTCACCTTTTCATGAAGTTGACCATATAGAGGATGCGAGGCGTGCAGATCATGGGCTGGTCGGTGAGGATGGCCCTCATCGACTGTTTCACACAGAACTCTGGCTTCAGGGGGGGGAGGAAAGGCTCAATCTCCTTCCTGTGGGCAGAAGGTCTGTCATTTACAGGCTCAAAAAGTCACGAAACTGTCTGTCTGTTTGCAGGATTACGGAAAAACGACTTGCAGGATTGTCATGAAACTAAGAGAGAGTGTGTAGCACAGGCCAAAGAATAACATAATGCATTTTGAGGCAGATCTGGATTATGGAAGCAGATGCACTTATCAAGTTTTCACATCTTTAACATAGCGAGATATTGCCTTAGCGAATGTTTTCACTTTCTTTGTGCACTTTCTTATTGTGAAGCTGAGACAAAGACTTTAATTTTTGTAGGAAAGAAAGTTAGATTGGATTGAAATGATTCAGAAACTGGAGTGCAAAGGGCTTTATTTGTGTTATCCTTAAATGATACTGGTTATAAAGCCTGTGCAATGTTGAGGCACAGTGAAGCCACCTGCTGACTGTGACCATTAAACAAAGTGGGGACTATTACAGCAGAAAGAGGGAGAGGGGGGAGGTGCACCTGTTAGTAAAGTATCTCCTGGGAATGTCTTTGTTTAAGCAGACTTGTACAAGTGACTCTTTAAAAAAGAATCTCTGCTGCTTTGAACTTTAAAGAACGTGTTTGCAAGGAGGCGACTTTACGTGGTGACGCTTAGAGAAAGTGAAGCCAGATGCAGAGAGCTTCTAAACAAACAGGGTTAAAGTGAGACGTGTGTGAGGAGGCTGACCTTATCCGGCAGCCTTTGAACATTCCCGTGTCCACCAGGTAAGGACAAACCAGAGTCATGTTGATGCCCTCCTTCTCTGAGGCTTTTATCTCATGGCTGAGCGACTCGTGGAACCCGATGGCACCGAACTTACTGGCGCAGTAATCCTGAGGGAGGAGAGAGAGAACAGGTTAGGCAGGCAGGAACATTATCAGACATGCCCCGGGCCTTTCTGTGCTGTTAATGATACAGCGGGCTACAGTTTCATTAGCATTCTTCCCCCGCTGCATCAGGGACTGCTGGAAGGTTTTTTGATGTGGTCCGCCGGCGTGGACATAATCTTTTTTTCTAAGGCAAACACAGATGCATGTCGATAAACGCAGGGGAAGATAACGATTTTGGACTGTGCCCACATGACACACGAGGCTTTAGTTCCCTGAAATGAAGGTCTGAAAACACAGCCGAGGCATTTCCAGGAAGTATAATAGCTGTCCCCTAAGTCCCTTTGAAGGCAGACTTAATCATTATGGAGGAATGGTTCGTAGAAGGAAAGCAAAACGCACAGCTATGAAAACAAACGCGGTCCCTGCAGGCCGTCTGAAAATGACACTGAAGTCTCCAAATAAAAACCACAATTGACTGCGTTCATGGAGATAAATGACTCCACTTAATATTTTAATATGCATTACAATAACAAGCAGGGGGGGGGGACACTATAGGAAGGGGAACACTATCCTCCGGGCGCTGCTGTGAGCTGAATACTGAGCGTTGTTCACAAAGCCGTGATGAAGATGTCTCGCTGCCTCGGGAGCTGTCAGAGCCCAATAGGGGCCCCACACCCCCCCCACTGCTGCAGATTGAAATCTATAAGAGGCTCCCCAATGCTCATCTGTGTCCCTTAATTTAACGGGTGGGGGGACAACTTAGAGAAAGGGGGCCTGACCTCGCTCTGCAGAAAAAAGCTCTGGTTTTTGGATGGTGGGAACGCCGGGATGTGTGTGTGTGTGTGTGTGTGTTGTTGTGTATGATACTAACCTCCACTCCAGCTGTGCTGAATAAACCCAGGGAGCTGGCAACCGTCACAATGTGGCCGTGATTCAGCTCCAGCATCTTGGGGAGGAACGCCTTGGTGGTCTGAGGGAGACAGAAGGGAGAGGAAGGTTAGTTTGTCTGTGCCAAAGCCCTTTGATCCCCTCTTATTCCCCCTCTTCTCCATGGTGATGCACAGAGACGCGTCTGAATGAGAATTCATAACATGCACACAAAAAAAATATAATCCCACAAAGCAGCGGGGTCGTAAAAGTTTCATCACAATATGATTTTATAGTCGGGGGTTTTTTTGGACAATGTTAGAATACTTGCTGATATCTCTGACTCTGTTGAAATGCAGGCAATCAACGTAACTCAGTTAGGTTTGTGTCAACACAACTACAATTTGATTTGACAAGTGGAATCTGTATTGAGGAGGTACATTTGGATTGAATTGAGGAAACTGAGAATTACAAATTAAAGGCACATTTTAAAACCGTTACGCATCAGCATTTTACATTTGCGTCATTCTATTGGATCCTTGTGTTAGATTGATAGATCCTGGTAAATGTTATGTACACTCTTAGTTTCTTACTCAGACCATTTTATGAGTTGTTTTTCATATAAACTTTCCCTTATTTTGCCTATTGTTCTTACACCCCGTGAATGCAGCACAAATGCCCTTTCCAGCAAATAGATAGATAGATGGATAGATGGATAGATGGATAGATGGATAGATGGATAGATGGATGGATAGATAGATGGATGGATAGATGGATAGATGGATAGATGGATAGATGGATAGATGGATAGATGGATAGATGGATAGATGGATAGATGGATAGATTGATAGATAGGTGGATAGATGGATAGATGGATAGATGGATGGATAGATGGATAGATGGATAGATGGATAGATGGATAGATGGATAGATGGATAGATGGATAGATGGATAGATTGATAGATGGATAGATGGATAGATGGATAGATGGATAGATTGATAGATGGATAGATGGATAGATTGATAGATAGGTGGATAGATGGATAGATGGATAGATGGATGGATAGATGGATAGATGGATAGATAGATAGATAGATGGATAGATAGATAGATGGATGGATGGATGGATAGATGGATAGATGGATGGATGGATAGATGGATAGATGGATAGATGGATAGATGGATAGATAGATAGATAGATAGATAGAGAGATAGATAGAGAGATAGGTAGATAGGTAGATCGTACTTTATTGATCCCAAATTGGGAAATTGTTGTTACAGCAGCATAAAAGGCATTTTACAATAAAACAAAACTACAAAATATACAAGAATAGAAAGAAAAATAAAATAAAATATAAAATATACATGTCGAAATAGAAAATATACATGCAGATATTATATATATATATATATATATATACAAATATATATATATATATATTCAAAATATATGGAATATGGAGTATTAAATATGAAACAGATTAACAAATGTTAACCAAAGTAAAAACTAATGCGTTTATCTGCCCGGATAAGCTCCCAAATCAACCAGGTTCTAACTTAGCCAAAGCTGCACTCTTCCACAAAGTTTAAACAATATCAAGCTAGGGCTGTGCAATTAATGTTATTTTAATCGCAATTACGATTTTGGCCTGCCACAATTACGAAAACAACATAATCGAAAAAACAATTATTTAGCTTTGCTAGGTTGGGACATATTTGATCTAATTAATTTTAGTCTAATTTATTTGTATTTATCATATTTACATATGTTTAGTAGCTTGTTGAAGTGTGCTCCAAAATATTTGTTGATCTTGTTTATTGGTATTTATTATTTTGATATTATTTATTTAAATGTATCATTTAATTTATTTTTGTATTGGTTTTTCAGTTGAATTATACGTTCAGGGAAATCAACAGTTAAAAAGATACTGTTCAAATTATTATTTGTATTTGTTTTAAAGTTCAATAAATGGATGTTTTCAAAGTCAATGAATAATCGTATTTAATAATCGTGATATCAATTATTGACCAAAATAATCGTGATTATGATTTTTGCCATAATCGCACAGCCCTATATCAAGCCTACATTTTGTCTGTAATCCTGCAAACTGAACCGAAACACAACCTGTTGGCGGATGTAAGAAGTTGAAAGCTTTTCTCCTTTGTGCTAGGTGTGAATTGGATGTTGAAGGAAGTGTGAGGGTTTTCCTTTCTGCAGGTATCCACTGAACAAACGCGCGCGTGTGTGTGTGTGTCTGTGTGTGTGTGTGTGTGTGTGCGCGCGCTCGCTGCTGTACAATCTGTTCTTTTCCCACACAGATCTGGTGAGCCCGGCTCTAAAGACTTGGTGACAACGCCGATCACAGGCCTCCGTTCACTCAACAACAATAAAAACCCCAGCCTCTGGTCTCTCAGCACAATCAGCAGCGGACCAATCGGCAGCCAGATGAGCGCTGAGAGATGAAAAGCGTTTCATCCACGTGAGAGGTGAGAGGAGCCGCCCAGCAGAGACTTATCGCTTTGATTGACTTACAGATCCATTCCTCATTCTGCCCGTCTGCTCACTTTGGACTCAGCATGAGCCAATCAGCAGGTGTGACATGTGACGGCAACGACAGGAACTGACCAATCACTCTCCCCGCGGGAGGTCCACAAACAAACAGCAGGCCTTTTGTTGCTCAGCACTGCAACATCTATTCAGGTCAGATGTGTGCTGCCGTAGTGATGAACTGACGCCTGCAACACCCTTTCTAATGTCAATGAGGACACCTTTTAATCACAAAGACAGGAGATGTGAAACATGGGATGCTAAAAAACGGCTTTTTCTGCATGGAAATGTGGCCTTAATATCATCAACTGAACCATTACAGCTCTAAATAATACCAATATGTAAACGTCTACAGATTGTGAGTTTTTATACACATCACTTTGGGTTCTGGAAAATGTAGGTGAACATTTGTTATTACCTTTGACAGTTTTATTCCTACTTTCCAATAATTGTGTGGTTTCATTGGTTGTACAGTGAGCAGGCCCGGCCAGAGAAATGGTTCAGTAAACATTTGGAGCATGGTACCAGGTAGTACAGCCATGAAACCACTGGCAGGGAGGAACAGCCTCATTAAAACGGCAACCAGAGATTAACTGCATCGGACCGACTGACTCCTTTTCCTCTCTGCATCTGAATTGAACCGGAGTACGTCAGATCTACGCAGAGAAACGGAGCACGGTGACTTCACTTCAAGCTACAGTATAACTGATCTGACTCGGCTCCAAACATCTGCACTTTTTCAGGAAATACATTTTGTAAAACGTACTTTAAGTCATCAAATGCCGAGAGGCCCAAAGAGAGGAGAACCTGGGGCAGACGCTGAGGAAGGTTCTCTGGATGTTGCGTGCAAACGAAACTTCAGATATGCCCGTGTATTTATATATATATACGACTGCAGCCAAAGTTTCCCACTCCCACAGAAACTCAGAGAGCGGGGGGAATGACTCGATCTGGCACAGCGCTGCACGGCCAGAGCCAACAGTCAAGATACAAACTGGACTATTCTGCTGATTTGGGCTAAAAATAACTGGGAGTGATGGAGGGAAGGATGATGGTGAAACGCTCCCACCCTCCTCTGATGTCCCGCTTCTCATGGCAGCTCTGGCATGTGGGTATGACCCCCGCTGACCTCTCAGACACAAAATGTGTGAAGGCAACCAGGCGCTCGTGTCTTACATCAGAGCGGCCGTAATTGGGTCTCAACGCTCCCTTGTTCCGCTAAATTACCCGCTGACACAGCCGGGCCTCCTTTGCCCTATGTGTGGGTGCTTCTGCCCGCTGCACCCCCTAATTGGTGCGTGCCCCCAGGAGCATTTAAGCCACACAAAGCTTCTTGCAGCTGGGGTGTCAGGCTGCATTAGTGCGAGCGCCTGACCAACAGGAATATGAAAAAATATTGGCCTTTTCGTAGCACCAGATGGCCATTTAATTGGGCTGACTTCTCCCCGGACGAGAGGGAGAAAACGCCTGAGCTCGTCTGATCCGAAAAACACATCGAGGAATTTGAGTGGGTTGCGTTTACAGGTCAGCAGGGAGGATGGATGCAGAGTGGTCCTGTTGTGGTGGCCATGCTGGTCATTAGCCTCGAATACAGTGGAATAAACCTCAGACCCCTGATGGTGAAACAACTGGAGTCCAATTTACCTGAGAGCAACCACATCTGAGGAAGTGTCAATGCTCTGTATGCACCCCAAAGTAATGTGACAACTGGTTCACACGGAGCTTCTGTACATTTGGGTCCAACTATCTATTTTTCCAACATCAATCAATCAACTGGTCTATAAAACTTCTGAAAATAGTGACACATGTTCACCCTAGATGCTCAAAGTCCAAGCTATGTCTTTAAAAGTCTCTATTTTGTCCCCAAACTCAAATATTTTCACTTTAATATGATAGAAAACTAATCTAAACTTTAAAGGCTACGGTCAGAATTTCCTGAAGGTCTTTCTCTGATTTTAACGCACACACGTTTAAGATATGTTCTTCAATAGCTCCGAGGATATAAAAGCCACGTGTGAATGTACTAATAGAAGTTCAGAATGATTAAACCAATTAAAATCTTGCTCCTAAATGCCAACTTTTCTAAAGATATCCACGTCTAAGCGATGGAATAACTGACTTCTCTTTATCCCGTCCCTGAGATGTGAACAGGTACAGGAGAAACCCAACATGTCCCCGCTGTATCAAGGGCTACAGGTGCGCCAATCTAAGGGAGGAGGAGGGGGGGGGGGGGGGGGGCATATAAAACCAGTGAAGTAGGACCCTTCTGCCTGGCTGCCTCCTTTCTCCGGCTCCAGCAGGAATGCGGCCTGCAGAACTTGGCTCCTGTCGCCTGGCATCTTGTCAAACTGATCCGCAGACAAGAAAGCAATTGTCAGATAAAGTGGGTCAGCAGCAGCTTACCATTACCCTCTCGCCTCTCTGTGGATGGGAAGCCACTGCCTTCCTTTCCTCTTTCTCTTTCCTCTGCTCTTTTCCCGCCATGTCACTGTGGAGCGCTCGCTGCTCTCATGTAACCCAGAGAGAGGATGCTGCTGCTCATTGTGACCAAAAACCACCTGTTGGGTAACCAGCTCAAGATGCACGGGATGATTCCCTTTCATGTCATTCCCCTAAATACACACACACACACACACACACACACCTCTAATCCTCAAACACAAACTGTGGTGACACTGAGGCACATTCCCCGTCCGAAAAAAAAACCAGTGGACTACAGCTGGACTAATCAAAGCATCATCAAACTAATTAAATGTTATGACCCCGTCTCATTAAAAGCTAAGAGAAGAGAGGGGCTGAATCATAGCTGTTTGTCCTTGTGTGTGTCTGTGTGTGTATATACATGCATGTGTGTGTAGAGCTGGCATGCAGCTGCACCCTGCCTCCAAAAATCAGGTTGGGAGGAGTCAGAGAAGAAGTGTGGGGTCTGCACACACACACACACACACACACACACACACACACACACACACACCACCTCTATCTATGCCTTTACTACACTATCCACCAAATGTAAACTTTCACAAAATCTTGTTTTGCTCTGGAGAAACTGGGTGGGAAAGTTAATAATTGGCTCTGAGGAAAGCGAGAAGTTTTGGGGGTTGACATCGCCGCTCTGATGTCTCGTTGAATAAGAAAAGACCTCTTCAATGACGCTGCAGCATGAAAAGATAACTGAGAAGAAGACAAAGGAAGTAGAAAGACTCTTTGAATTCATCTCAACCTTTTATCATATCCTTCATTGTCAGCGTGCACCTAAATAAACACTTCAAACTTTGTATGACTTGGCTCTAAACTGAGGGTATTAGTTGAGTCATAAACCACAATTAAGCCCTTTTAAAAGCCTCTTGTTGAGGAGCTAAATCAAAAGGTTTGTGTAACGTGCCACCTGAATGCACTGAGTAACTGTACTGTGTTTGTGTAAGGGAGGAAAGTGGACAGGTCCCTGTTAGTCTAAGCTCTATTCATCCAGCTTGTGTCTTTAATGAACCACATCCTCTATTCTGCCTGTCGCCATTCATTAAGTCCTCCTTTCATCTGCCACCCCCCCCCCCCCCCCAACTCCCGACCCCTTAAAAAACCACGCTCTAGTCTCCACAGAATATGGGAGAACACAAACACAGACCCCCATTAAAAATTCAAAATCTGCCACTGGACCCTGACTGCCAGTCGTGGCCGTGAAAGAAGGTGGAGATAGCAGCAGAGAGGCGCATAAAAGGCTGCATGGAAGAAATACACAACACTAAGAGTTTCACATCATAGACGATCATCATCTGCTTCAGGAGACACGTAGCTCATATCGTAAACAAATACAAAGATGGACAGTACAGACCCACATTTCCAATTTGTGCCCAATCACAATAAGTGTCCGACAGAAGTGGCTGCAGCAGAGTAAAGCAATCAATGATGTGAGGCGCTTAAATGCTAAGCAATCAATTCCCATCAGTCAGGCTTCTCAATGGAAGTCAATGGAGCTGAGATTCTTCCCACACCCTTTAAAAACACATACAAACTCAGATAGCACTAACACTGCTTATCTAAAGTGCAACACATTCACTCCATCAAGTCCACGTAGCCTCTCAGATAAGTATTCACACTGAATAAGAGCCAGAGAGCAGAACCTGATACACAACAGATCACTGCCAACAAAATGTGGCTGACACAGATCCATCCCCACGCACACAACCTCCATCACGCAGGTTGGATCTGTGCACATCTCCGCGGGCTGACATACCTCGGGGATCTGTGTCTGCACCATGCCAGACTTTAAAAAAAGACACACTCATGACTTTCCTCTGACAGAATTAAAGCATATTCAAAGCAAGGGAACGCTTCACTGTCTTAATACGGTCTGTAACACCTTCAGTTTTATGAATGGAAACATTAGTGTGGCATTTCATTTGATGATGCACCAGGGACAGTTTCATCCCACAGGCCATAAGACTGTTACACGCCTACACATTCATCTGTTTGCAACTCATATCAATATTCCAATTACTTGTATACAGACTATTCTGCACTATTTCTACTATATTCTATTTTATTTCATTGTGTTGCACTGTTGGAGGAGTCTGTGACCTAAGATTTTCATTGTCATAACTACGCTTAGCTATGTCCAAATGACAATAAAAGCCTTGAATCTTGAAAAGAAAATGCTTGATCTTGCTCACCCAGAAGTGTGCGTGGCAGTTGACCACCATGGTGCGCTCGATCAGTTCATCAGGGCACTCCAGGAGGTGGTGTCCGGAGACCACGCCGGCGTTGTTGATCAGTATGTCCACGTTTCCCGTCTCGACGCACCTTGTCAGCTGTGGCGTACACATGCTCACGCTTCCCCACGTCACACACATAGGTGTAGACCTGCGGCTGGAAAGGGGGGACCTCCTCGACCCCGCCAACAGGTCCTGAAGGGGGAAAGAGGGGGAGAAAGTGGATTAAAGTGTGTTCAACAGGCTGCTTCTAACTGATTTTGTGACTTATTTTAGGGACATTACATGGGTTTAAGATTAGGAAGTATTGGTGATTTCTGAGTGCGTACATGATTGCATTTTAGAGGGATTAGGAAGTCACTTTTCAGCCATTTTGGGCAACATAAAAGGTCATCTTAACAGTTTTTTTAGCCTTAACAATCTGACAGTGTGCAACATTTCAGTGTGTTCAGTGTACAGAAACTACAACTACTATCCTTGAAATATGTTTTCCACACTGCATAAGCCAAAAAGAATTTGACCTAGTTTCACTGAACATGTTTGAGTTTTAGAAAGATTAAGTCACTTTTCAGGAATTTTGAGCAATAAAAAAAAGGTGATTTTAACAGTGTTTAAGACTTGTGGTATATCTGTAGACTGAACACACTGAAATATTGCACACACCGTCACAACTACTATGATTTTCCACACTGCAAACACAATTCGACCTCTCTGAACATGCTTTAAAAACTGTTGACGTCCTAATTTCTTACCGTCTTTGGTGATGGGAGTGTCCAGCTCGTGGTAAATCTGCCTCACCATCTCGGCTGTTTCCTCATTGCTCTGGCTGTTAATGTCCCAAAGCACCAGGATGGCTCTTCTCCGGGCAAACTCTTTGGCGAAGAGCCGTCCGAGGCCACTTCCAGCCCCGGTGATTACGCACACCTGTCCGGCCACACTCTTCTCCTTTGGTCGCACCACCCATTTATAGCCGGCTGTTACAAAAGACCAGAGCACCTTGAGAATCACCACGAAGAACTCCGCGATAAGGATCATCATCTTGGGTCGGAAGCAGTCAATTAAGCGGCGGGAAATGAAGGGTCCTTCTTCTTTTAAACCTGAGTGCAGCAGATGCCGGTTTGAAAACTTGCAGCACAGGTAAAAGTGTGGAGTGAGAGAGAGTTGAGATGCAGTCCAGTTGCATTGACTTTTGAGCCTCGATCCTCCCACTTCCTCTGCTGCTCCTCATCTCATCCTCACCCGCATCTCCCCTGCTATTTATCCAGTCCTCCCATCACCGAGCACCCAATAGGAGGCAGACTCAGAGTCACAATGAAGCTCCATACATTACACTGAGAGGTGATGTAACCCAGCAGATTTTATTTTTACCTAACACTCATCTGATGCGAGCCCCCCCCCTCAATGTAATATCCCAGAGGAAGATTAGAGAGTAAGCCACTGCTGCTTTTATAATTATCTTTTGACTTTTATTATGAAACAAAGTCATTTAGCCTATATTAAATACATACAAATGCTCAAATATGGCTTTAGACGACAATTGCATACTTTTTTCTAAGCTATTTTTATTTTAATCTTATTTTTTAATTAGTTACATGAGCAGAATTTGGATTTTAAGAACATTGTATATTCTCGTACCGAGTTTTTCCACCGTGACAGAAATGCAGGCCACATCACAGTCCAGGTCAATGTCCGTCCTTTAACAAAACAAGCAAAACCATCGTTGTTTTTTAAAGAATAACCGCACTTTTGGTCATTTTAGCACCTTTTTCTCCACGCAATACACACTTAAAGAAGTCTATTAACACATATCAAAGCTATTAACTGACACTGATCCATTGCGATCTGCTCAATGCGGAAAGTGAAAGCAGATCGATAACAGGCTACGTAACCAGACACAAGTAAAAAAAAAAGAGGCTGGACAATAGTACCATGTGTTTCTATGTGGAACAGCCTGCTGCTGCATAAAGGTGTTTTTATTCATAACACAAACATAATTATTAATATTATAGAAAACAAACAGCTGGTGGCCTATAAGGACATTACATAAGGTGCATTTAATGTAAAAATGTGTTTATGTCCCTTTCAGTGCAACGTCCTGCAGCCTTTGAGATGTTTGGTGGGAGTGTCTTAGGGGGAGGGGGTCCCAATGTATTACACAAATGTGTATAATTACAGCAAAACGTAGCCTAGTGCACAATTAGAAGCAAATATGCCTATTTATAATAAAGAGCAAGCATTGTTAGTTAAATTGTTTTAATATACGTTAGCTCTCTAGTGTACAAGCTCATAAAATATGACTGCAAGATATTTGATTGAGCATATTAACATATGTGCAGAAGATAAAGGAAGCCTAAAATGGAAAAAGATATGATTACTGTAGTAGTATTTGACCAAACTGTACTTTTTAATCAAATGTAGTGTGCTTTTTTGACTAATGCATTGTTCCTCGTGTCTTATGTCCTTTAACTTCAATCTACAACATTTTTCTTTGCATAACCTAGCTGCGCATCACAGTGCCATCTGAAGCAGATGATCGAGGATCAGTGAATGAAAGTTCCCCAGAGACGAGCTGTGATCCCCGGCTCTGCAGAGTGAAGTGGGGGCTCCCTCTGCCGGAGAGACGACCACAACACTCACCTGTGGCATCTGGAGAGGTGCAGATCAGCTCATTTGATAGTACTATGCAAATGAAACACATTGCATATGAGACCGTGCATTTCCGGACCGGTTTATAGAACACTTTGTCAACTTGGTGCCACATTTTTAATCAAAAGATTAAAAAAGACGTGAAGCTAACCTTGTTGTTTTTTTTTAATTTAATATACACGATCTTGCAGGAAACACTTACACAACAAATAAAATAATGCATTTCGAAATATTGAATTAAATATATAAACGAACAGTTATAATTTGTTTACCAGGCGTAAAATATAACAAGAGGAGCAAGTACTTGAAAATAAAAAAGGGTATAAATAAAAAAATGGACTTGTCTTTCTTGTTATTTTACTAGAATATGTTTGAGCCGTGAGAAAAATCATTTTTATGTATAAACTAAACTAAGGAGAGCTTTCCGTTTCTCTATCTGTTAAGATGTATATCACCTTTAACCATAAGAATGGTCATATTAATTATTTAAGAAATAGATTAGTTTAAATTATTTATAAATAAAAAATGGTGTGCGATATAAATATATTAGTCAGGCAGCTGGAAGGACAGCCCGCCGGGGTCCTCAATCCTTTAACGCGGACATGCGCAGAAGATTTTTCCTCTTTCTCGGTGGACGCAATGGCGGACTCAGAGTGAGTGTCTTCCGCCGTCTTACAATCTACCCGAATCCTGTCTTTAAATAACCATCGTTATACATTTTACACATTATATAGTTTGTTTAGTTAGCATTCAACGTATTCCGTGTATTATTGTTTGGGATTGTTGGTTTTATACGTTTTTAAAAGGACTTCTTTGAGTCTTGTGTTCAGCGGTAGTAATCAACATGGCTGGACGTGAAGACTCAAGAAGTAGCTCGTTTTTGTGCTAAAATGGACAACAAATTAAATATTTAATTGCTGGAATAAGTTGTAGACTTGAACTCTCTTGTAATGTTTTCATTACACATCGGCTAGTTTTCAGGGAGCCGGTAAATACTGACCGGTTAGCATGCTAGCAGCTAGTAGTGGTATATACACGCTGTTATTTCGTAGTAGTTCAGCTTTGTTTGAGATTACCTGATTTGTCAACATGTTTCGAGCTTGTTCTTACGTTTTGCATCGCCTTTAACAGCAAAAAAGTTCAGGCGGTCCCTGAGAGCCTTTTGAAAAGGCGAAAGGCCTTTGCAACCATGAAGGCCATTCGCATCAAGAAGATGCTTTCTGAGAAGAAGGTAAGATGCATGCTGGTGTATAACTGTGTGTTAAAAGAGCTAATGTTAGCATTGAATTAGTCTGCAACAGTAATTGTAATGTATGCTGTCTCCAGGGGCGAGTAGAACAATTCTCCTCATGGTTTTAGCTCTTACTATTAAGTGTTCAGTATTTTTAATAGGGCACACGTGTCTGCTCATCTGCTTTAAAGTCACTAAAGAAAGCTCAAACAGGTGAACAGTTTGTATGAAACCCCTTTTGGGAATATACATCTAGCTTTAAAATATTAAGGTTACGTATTCTGCAACCCTCTTTAATGCACTCGCACTAAAACATTCTCTATTTGTTTACAAGTCTAATAAGTACAAACGGTACATACCCAGATTCAATGGGTCGTTTTTAAAGTTCCCACCTTAACTGTTAGCATAGCATTCCTCCTCCACACCTTCAAAGCGTTTACATCTTGTGTTTGTGCTGTTAAAATAGCATTGAATAAGTCTGTAAAAGTACTTATATTGAGGAGTGTACATATAGGAGTTTTCAGGGGCAAGTAGACAAATTATCCTTACGGTTTTAGCTCCTAAGTGTTCTTTATGGAAATATGGCACATGTGTTCATTATGGAAATATGGCACATGTGTTCATTATGGAAATATGGCACATGTTTCCATCAGTCAAAGAAGCTCCACCAGGTGAACATCTGCTAAAAGATGTAGGTAGCCACCTTAGATCGAAAATGACTTAGCCCAGCATACAAAACATTAAGGCTGTGATGACTAGATGTTCCTGTGTATTTCCTTTTCAATGCACTTACAAACTAGTACATACCTAGATTCAATGGGTCGTTTTAAAGTTCCCACCTGTACTGCACTGCATTCATTGTTATCATAGCCTCCTCTTATATACCTTCAAACACCTTTTTTAAAGTGTTGGTTATAACTTGTATACATGTTGAAGGCCTGAATTCATTGACCTGCTGTGATGCTAGAAGTTTACTGATGTAACAGAAGTATTTCTGAGAAGTCACTTATTTAAGTTACAAGTATGCTTTCTCTGAGGTGTTAATAGTTGCTTCTACGATAGCTGAATCCCTACTTTTTAAGTTGCTGTTAGATTAAGGAATAGTGCTACATGTGGTTAATGATGCACAATTTTTTCCCCGTCTTATCGACCATGGTGAGAAAAACGACAACTAAGCCAGTTTATCTGAAACCACATGCACTGATCTAATAATCATCACCGTGTATATGTTGACGTGTAGCTGAACAGTGCACTAAAAGAGCATGTTATTTCCTAATGTGTTCTCAGGCCCGCAAAGTGACCAGGACTTTGATCTACAAGAGGGCCGAGAAGTACCACAAGGAGTACAAGACGATGTACAGACGTGAGGTACGTCTGGGCCGCACTGCTCGCAAAGTGGGAAACTTCTACGTGCCAGCGGAGCCCAAACTCGCCTTCGTCATGAGGATCAGAGGGTGAGTAGTGTCCGTCTTGTGAAATTATCAGTAGCATTTACATGGATTACTAGGTTTCCTACAAGACATGAAGCTCAAGCTGTTGCCAGAATATTGGCATTTCCCAACCAGGTGTTAATTAAGGATGAGAAGGCTGGTACAAAATACACCAACTGAAACTACTATAGGGTACAGCAAATGCTAAGACTTCATATAATCAGTTATTATAGCCTCTGGATAAACGTTTGAGCCTCTGTCATGAGACGGCACAAGTCAATATTTAGTTAAGAATTAAATGCTGCTTTTCTAAATGTAGTAATCCATGTAAGTGTACTGTCTGCTTGTGTTGTGTTTAGTGATGACCATCTTTCCCCGACTTATCGACTATGCTGAAAAAGCTTTGTATATTAAGCCAGTTTGTCTGAAACCACAAATCTCTAAAACAAGAAAGCTGCATCTTCACGCTAAGCTATAAGCTAATCATTATCCTCGTTTTTCTCCCCCAGTATCAACGGTGTCGCCCCCAAGGTCCGCAAGGTCCTGCAGCTGATGCGTCTTCGCCAGATCTTCAACGGCGTCTCGTCAGGCTGAACAAAGCCTCCATCACATGCTGAGGATCGCCGAGCCCTACATCGCCTGGGGGTAAGATAACTTAATGGAAATGTGTCCCAATATTAACTCTGAAATAGTGGATTTATATCTGGAATGTGGTTAATGATGCTCACTTTTTTCCCCATCTTATCGACTATGGTGATTACTTACTGTAACTAAGCCAGTTTGTCTGAAACCACATTCAGATAGTAATATGTACTACTTTGTACTAGATTTGGGTTACAGTAATATGATGGCTTGCTGTTTTAAAACGTGTTGGGTGAGAAATAGACAATAGCTATTATTGGCCGATTAGAGACAACCCCAAAGTGTGTACATGTGTTGCACTATCACGTAACTGATGCATTTAACATGGCTGATCAGAGACACTATTGTGTACTTTGATATGGAAAGATAATAAGCCAAACTTTCTTTGCAGTTGCTCATTAGCTGTTTTTAGTCAGAGGTGCTTCTGTACTTGTTATCCAAGAGATTGTCTACACTCTCATCTCTCCCTGTTGCAACAACATTGTTCAGATTTTACAAGAGTTCATTTAATAACCATTTTATGCCCCGTTGTTCCCCTCAGATACCCCAACCTGAAGTCTGTGCGTGAGCTCATCTACAAACGTGGTCATGGCAGGATGAGGAAACAGCGCATCGCCCTCACCGACAACGCTCTGGTGGAGAAGGCTCTCGGTATGCAAAACGTATTATTATATTAATTTGGAACAAGTTGTGCTTCTCTGAGCCTTTTTTTTATATATTCGTGTTGAACAAGGTAGTGTTATTCTGCAGAAACAGTGTCACTACTTTATCAAATGGCTGTTAACTCGAGGTCTTCTGCAACATGTGGTTAATGATGTACAATTTTTTCCCCGTCTTATCGACCATGGTGAGAAAAACTGAGACTAAGCCAGTTTGTCTGAAACCACATGTCAGTCTAACAGTATTTAACCACTAGGATATATTTGTTACACATCCTCAAGAAACTCTACAAAGTAAAATGTATACTGAGCTTTAAGGGAGACATTGAACGATAAACTCCAGTCTTTATTTTAAACTATTCTAACCAGTAAAGCCCAAATTGTCCAAGATATTCTATTGCACTTGTATCAATTAACATTTGACACGCAACTGATTTCTCAACCCCAGTGTGTCCTTTACTGATATAAGTAGTTTCAACAGTTGTATGGTTTCCTAAACACCGTATCTTTTTTGCTCTCCAGGCAAATACGGCATCATCTGTGTGGAGGATCTCATCCACGAGATTTACACAGTTGGCAAGAACTTCAAGCCTGCCAACAACTTCCTGTGGCCCTTCAAACTGTCGTCTCCCCGCGGCGGCATGAACAAGAAGACCACTCACTTTGTGGAGGGAGGAGACGCTGGCAACAGGGAGGACCAGATCAACAGAATGATCCGGAGGATGAACTAGACTCATGGTGAGTGGCAGCAACTCAATAAAGATCTGCAGAGTTCAAATGGCCTCATAGGTGTGGTTAATGATGCACAATCTTTTTTCCCCATCTTATCGACCGTGGTGAAAAACCAATTGTATTTAAGCCAATATGTCTGAAACCACATCTAAGCCATCCGTGTTAGAATCCTCTGATCTCTGCAGGCAAGAAGTAATGAGGGCAGGAAATAAATCCAATTAAATATTTAAGTTTTGTTAATGTGACGTCTCCTTAGATTGAGTTTAGCATTGCTCGTCTTTTAGTACGAGTGTTTTGCATCTGGTAAGAAATAACTTGGTCCCGTCAATAACAGTTTCTCTTTTTGTCTGTTTTCAGATCCGGAGCATGAACTAGACTCATGGTGAGTGGCAGCGACTTTAAACTCTAAAAGATCTGCAGAAGATACATGGGGTGTTTCTCAATCGCGAGTAAAGCTGCTTCAGAGCCACTATTTCAAGCATACTACGTCATCGAAGTACTGTTCCAATCTCCAGTATACTTGGAAATCTACCGAGCCCGGCGTACTCCGTTTGGAGAAATATCGAGTGTGCACATGAGTAGACTCTGCGGTCTTAAAATCCCCACAATGCTTTGCGCACGGACCAATTTCCCCAAATCTGTGGCGGAAGATGTAAGGCGGGGCCTCTCATATGATGCACACTTGCTAGCCTGTTCCACTCTTTGTTTTCCGAATGGCAGGAAGGATTCTTGACTCGCTTCTGAAGCAAGTGACTCGGAAGACATGTGCTACCAAGCAAGCGTACTCGCCATTGAGAAACACCCATGGTTTATAGTGTGGTTAATGATGCACAATCTTTTTTCCCCATCTTATCGACTGTGGTGAAAACCAGTTGTATTTAAGCCAATATGTCTGAAACCACATCTAAGCCATCCGTGTTAGAATCCTCTGCTTAGTCTGCAGGGAAGAAGTAATGAGGCCAGGAAATAGATCCAATTAAGTTTTGTTATGTGACGTCTCTTTAGATTGGGTTAGCATTGCTTGTCTTTTTAGAAGCATAGATTTACTATTGAAGATACTTTAACTTGCATCTGGTAAGAAGTCACTTGGTCCCGTCAATAACAGTTTCTCTTTGTCTGTTTCAGATCCGGAGGATGAACTAGACTCATGGTGAGTGGCAGCGACTTTAAACTCTAAAAGATCTGCAGAAGATACATGGTTCATAGGTGTGGTTAATGATGCACAATCTTTTTTCCCCATCTTATCGACTGTGGTGAAAACCAATTGTATTTAAGCCAATATGTCTGAAACCACATCTAAGCCATCCGTGTTAGAATCCTCTGATCTCTGCAGGCAAGAAGTAATGAGGCCAGGAAATAATCCAATTAAATATTTAAGTTTTGTTAATGTGACATCGCTTTAGATTGAGTTTAGCATTGCTATTGGAAAAAGCCGCCTTTGACAAAATGAAACCAGTGTGAAACATGAGTTAGAAGAAGCATAGATTTAATATTGAAGATACTTAACCTTATCTGTAAGAGTGTTTTGCATCTGGTAAGAAATCACATCAATAACAGTTTCTCCTTTTGTCTGTTTCAGGTTTGCAAAGGACTCAAAATGTACAATAAAAAATCTTGGAGAGAAAAAAAAATGTGTTTGTCGTTAATATCTGATGTGCACTTTTATTCAGAAATGTGTGTGATTACTATATTTTGGTTACAAGCAAGGTATCGTTTTTCCACATCCACTTAGTCATTTTATGTCAAAATTGGTGACAACTGAATCCAACAGCACTGCTAAAACTAACTATATGAACAAAGGGTCATTTAGAAATTGAGCACTTCACATTTGTAAACCAATAAGACTCAGGGAAAACTAAGGACCCTTATTGAAAACTTTAGTACTGAAGACTCACTGGAAAGTAATCCTTGTATGGTTAAGATACATAGGCTATACATTTTTGGATTTTAAATTGTTTTTATAGTACTTTAACATCCATAAGCTTACAAGAGTTAACAAATATAAGATTGTCCTCCAGTATTGAGGGAAGGCCTACTTTTTAATAGTACATTTGCCAATTACTAAAGGGTGAAGTACTTACAGTAAATATATGCTGTTTTTTGATGATAACGAAGTAAGTCATACTTTTAGGTTCCATTTTCTGCTACTATTGATGAGATTACTTGGTTCATAATACTTTATCCCAGGGGAAATCAATTGTGACATTTTTCAACCATCTAATGAAATAAAATAAAGGTTGAATAAGAAATTGGGTAAATGTGTATAAACAAATACGGTAAGAAAGCAATTCATATAGAAATAAACAAGATATTTGTACAACATGAACTATACGGAAATTAGATAAATAACGTTAATACATTACGAGTAACTTAAACATTTTCAACCGTTAATTTAAGAATTGATCAATGAAAACCGTTAATTATGAGAAACTAATTTATTAAGAGTAAATAAAAACCGTTAATATATGATGAGTAACGGTCTTCCTGCAGCTGTTGCCATGGTGACGCAGTGACTCGGTTATAGCTAGCATCGCGGCTCGGGATCCTAAGCTCTAGCTAACGGTCCTTTTTAAGAATTTTAAAAATGCCCCCCAGCAGGTGCGTGTGTGTGTTCATCCATAACCGGTGATAATACAGGTGATGCGAGGCCGCTGCAGCATGATGACCTTCCAAGTAAACGCGTCGCTACTACCCACCGCTAATAAGGCTCTGACATCGGACCGGGGGTCGAGCTGCAGCCACCCCGGCCTTGAGGCTCCATGTCCGGCATACAGGAGCTCCGGGAGGGGTAGAAAACATCCGGATGAAACTGCCTCTCATCCAGCCTCAGAGCAGTGAGTAATGCTGTGTTTCTATACATGATGCTAGCTTAATGTGGGACATCAGGGGGGTAATGTTACCTTAAGTACATTTACTCAAGTACTCCACTTAATTAGAGTATTCCTACACTCTGGTACTTCTACTTTTACTCAAGTACAATATCTGAGTAGTTCTACTTTTACTCAAGTACAATATCTGAGTACTTATACTTTTACTACTAGATCTGAGTACTTCTACTTTTACTCAAGTACAAGATCTGAGTATAGTTCTACTTAATTACTCAAGTACAAGATCTGGTACTTCTTCCACCTCTGTAACTAAGTACATTTACTCAAGTACTCCACTTAATTAGTATGTATTTACATTTTACAGAGTATTTCTTCACTCTGCTAGTACTTTTACTTTTACTCAAGTACAAGATCTGAGTACTTCTACTTTTACTCAAGTACAAGATCTGGTAGCCTACTTCTTCCACCTCTGTAATCCTGTGTTTCTATACATGATGCTAGCTTAATATTGACATGGGGTGTAATGTTACTAAGTACTTTTACTCAAGTACTGTATTTAATTACACATGTGTTTTATAGTATCGCTTATTTACATTTTAAAGAGTATTCCTACACTCTGGTACAAGATCTGAGTACTTCTACATGTTCTCAAGTACTGGTAAAACATTCCAGTACTTGTCATTTACTTAAGTAGTTTCACACTATGCTACTTTATACTTTTTACTCCATTACATTATTTTACAACTTTACTTATCAGATTACGGTTATTAATACAAAATATAAATCAACACACAATATTATATATTATTATAGGTTAGGTTAACCGGTAGTGTATAAAGCAAATCAAATCAAACCCACTTAACCAGTGCAACATTGAAGTAATGAACATATATATACTTTTCAATGCAGGACTTTTACTTGTAATTGAGTATTTATACCCTGTAGTTTTGCTACTTTTTCTTAAGTAAATATCTGAGTACTTCTTCCACCTGGTTGCAGGGTCCCGGGACTGGAACACGTGGAGCGGGGGCTTCATGGTCGGAGGGTGAGTTTTTAAACCTTGTTTCCTGAGGTAAAAGCTAACATTAGCATTGATTTGCAACCCTGTAACTAATTACAGTAATTACAAAATCAGAATACCTTAATTCGTCCCACATTGTTACAGCAGAAAAGAGCCACTGTGACAGCTTAATGTTACCTAAGAAGCATGCATAAAAAACATATTAAAGATACAAAAATGTATAATAAAGAAAGTTACACGATTTACAAAATACACATCCTGTAACAGTTCTGAGGATTTAGCAGCCAGGTATATATTGCACAGTTATTAACGACATATATATATATATATTTTTTTTTTTGCACATATTGCACATAGTTACAGAGTTGTATTTCCTGCAGTACAGTTGACACGCATCGGTTTTTTATTTTCAAAATCTTTGTCTTTTTTTTTGTGTGACATCTTTGCTAACACATGCACTTGTTGTGTTAAATATACTTGTCCTTAGACTTAATGTAAATACAGTTGTAGAAAAACTCCAGCAGACACACTCTTTATATTTAGTCCTTCCTCTATTTCACATGTATAATTTTATTGAAAATCCAGTGTTTTTTATCAATAGCTTCTCTGTCATGTGACCTAATTACTTTCACAAATGAATACGAGTCTGAACACACCGTTTCTTTGTCCCTTAAAGTGGACCTATCATGCTATTTTGAATAATATATACCTATATAAGGCATATTTATACTTTTTTTTTTTCAAAATACCAAACAGATCATGCATTTTAGCCATGCCTCATTTCGCTCAATTTGACATTTTTTAGCTCTGTTTTAGCAAGGTCAGATTCTGTGAGAACAGCACCATCTACTGGCCTGGTATATGTACTACAGCGTCTCCAGCGCTTTCGAACGGCAATGGCCGTGGCTGCTCTCCTGATTGGTGGAGTTGGCCCAATAGCCGTAGCCAGCGCCACCGTCCTGACGTCAGGACAGTGTTCAAATCTGATCAGTTTTGATCAGATCCGTTGCAGCCCCTTTTTAGAGATTTGGGTATGGAGGAAATAGAGAGGTTGTGTTTTCTGACACTTGGTGAGTTCCCTGGAACACCGGGGACACATATTCATGTAGAAAAGACGTACAAAAGTGCATTTTGCATGATAGGTCCCCTTTAAAGTTGTATTTGTATTATATTTGAAATACTTGTTTTAAAAAGCTACTGTAATTTGTTAAGACTACCTTTTGTCTGTGATGGTTTTCTCTTCTTTGTATAGTCCTTCTGCATCTCTGTATCGTCATTGTGTGCATTTAGCGGTTAAGTCTATATCTGTCTCTTAGTGGTCATTCTGAATCTCTTTCTCGTTGGTCTCCTTTAAACACAAGCTTGGAGGCCCTGCACCCTTTATTGTGATACACTTGATAAAAGACACATATTGTTTACTGTGTGTATTATTCTGGGTAGTATTTTCACTTCTCCTTATGTGCTGATTTATTATTTCTCTTCCTCCTCTAGGTCCCCTCACTCAGCTCGAGAGGACAATGACATCACCGGGAGGACACTTCCTGTTCGAAAAACAATGTAAGATTTTCAGAATAAGACGAGTCATTATTACAGAGTTTAGGATGTTTAATTACACAGTGAGAGTTTGAGGCGTTTCCCTGAACAGCCAGTAGGTGGAGTTGTTATCATATCAATAATGTGTCGTCAGTGACGGCCAGTGGTACTTTTATACTGAACAGTATTAATGAAAGCTAGATATTAGCCGCCGAATCAGAAAACCTTATTGGTCAAACAGCGGTGACATTAACAGCGTTACAGCAAAGGGAGAGATAGAAAGAGTAGACACATTTATAAAGAGGACATCTTAATAAAACTAAAATCCAAGTAAGCGAACATCTGTCTTATCATGTCATTGTGTATTTTGGTTTATTTGTTTCATTGCTATTACTGAATGGTCTTTTTATGTTATTATCATTATTTTTGTCATCCTGCATTTGTACTCTGTATTTTCTCCTGTTATTGTGTTATGTGTGGGAAAAACCAAAAATAAAGTGTTAAAAAAAAGAAAGAGCCAGTTTATAACATTTAAAAAAATAAGTTGTATTTAGACAATTATTGCACACCTTTACACTCTGTATCGTTGTATATTGGTAGTCTACATACTGTTTACTCCCTTTATGCTTCAAAATATCCTTTTGTCTTCATACTCGATGTGAGTTCTGACCAGAGAAGGCAAAAGTACACACATCCTTTACTCAAGTAGAAGTCCAGATACTCGTGTTTAAAAAATACTCTGGTAAAAGTAGAACTAAACTTCTTTACTCAAGTAAAAGAAGAGGCTTTGAAGTGTACTTAAGTAAAAAGTACCCATAACTAGCAGCTGTTTTAAAGAGTACCTGACCTCCCTTTATATTAATAGAACAATAATGTCATTGTTAGCTAATGAATGTTTCCATGCTGAACAAACGGCAACATGACAACGTTTTCATTGGTCCCTCTTCTTTAGAGAAGACCAGAAATGATGGATACACGGATCGTGTTCAAATCAATGCACGCAATGACTCTAAATAATAATGATCACGCCACCAAACACACATTCAAACTAAAGGAACCAGCCTGTTTGGGAAATGTAAGAAGTAGAAAGTACAGGTATTTGTGTTCAACATTAAGAAGTAGAAGTACAGGTATTTGGGTTCAAAATGTAAGAAGTAGAAAGTACAGGTATTTGTGTTCAAACATGTAAGAAGTAGAAAGTACAGGTATTGTGTTCAACATGTAAGAAGTAGAAAGTACAGGTATTTGGGTTCAAAATGTAAGAAGTAGAAAGTACAGGTATTGTGTTCAACATGTAAGAAGTAGAAAGTACAGGTATTTGTGTCAACATGTAAGAAGTAGAAAGTACAGGTATTTGGGTTCAACATGTAAGAAGTAAAAAGTACAGGTATTGTGTTCAACATGTAAGAAGTAGAAAGTACAGGTATTTGTGTTCAAAATGTAAGAAGTAGAAAGTACAGGTATTGTGTTCAAAATGTAAGAAGTAGAAAGTACAGGTATTTGTGTTCAAAATGTAATTAGTAGAAAGTACAGGTATTTGTGTTCAACATGTAAGAAGTAGAAAGTACAGGTATTTGTGTTCAACATGTAAGAAGTAGAAAGTACAGGTATTTGTGTTCAACATGTAAGAAGTAGAAAGTACAGGTATTGTGTTCAAAATGTAACAAGTAGAAAGTACAGGTATTTGTGTTCAAAATGTAAGTAGTGGAGTAAAGTACTGATACCAGACAAATGTACTTAAGTACAGTAACGAAGTATTTGTACTCCACTTCTTCCCACCTGTGGTTCTGACTGTCTGAATGTATTTCTCTTCAGGGTTCAGCCGGAGAGGACCCGCACGGTGGTCCCCCGCTGCAGAGAGGGTCGCTGCATCCCTTCAGCCTCTCCAAGGAGCTCTCCCACAGCCGGGGGGGGCGGCCCTTCACCCTGGGTAACCTCTGCAAGATTCACACTATAGTTCTGCAGACAGCTGCACACATTGCAGTAATTACACCGAGTCGTTGTCTCATAAATGACAGGAATATGTACCGAGGGAAAGAGCAGACCTATTCATGTTTCGACAAGCATAATTGTCTGTCACAATCTGAAGATCTCCAGCTTTAATGTTTAATATTCTGTTAACACGGCACGCTTGATTATAGCTAAATCATGATGAGATTGTTATCATTTATTAATATCACTCCTCTGTTGTGTGGGAACAGTTTCGTTTTAGGTCACGCTGCCTTCACGTTAACATAAAGAGAGAGAACATACACCGTGTCTTTTCACATGAAATGAGTGGGTCGATCTAATATTCACATCTGTCTACATTAACACAAGTCATTGGGGTTCAATCTTTGCTGCATAATCTTTTATACCTCGTTCTTACAAGTCCATCAAGTGCTACACAAAAAAAACAACACCAAAAAACAGTAGTGTGTTCTTGTTCTGCATTTATTTACAGATATATTCAAAGTTGTACCTTGTATTGTCAAAATGAAACGTATACTGTCTGTTGTGTGATTGCACCATCGGGAATGCTTGGAATTTCGCTGTCGTGACAATAAAAATAAATCGAATCTAAATTCGCCATAACATCAAAGTAAATCCCTAGTATTTGAACATTAAAGGTGGGGTAGGTAAGAATGGAGAAACCAGCTCCTCGAGTGCGCTAGAATTGAAAGTACGCAGCCGAAACAAATCTGCCACCCTTACAGAGCCCCTCCTCCAACACACACGAACGCGCACATGACCAATGAGGGCACGAGATAAGTTTGTGCACAGATGGAAGGTTGACAGGCAGGTAGGCCATCCAGTTATTTTAGCCGGGCCGGCTCAGATGATTGGTCGTGCTTTTTTACAGTACTACAGCTTCCACAGATGATATGTTTTATGGATTTTTGTCAAAGCACTTCAGATATTCATTGCTATCGGGATGTTAAGAGCATTCCATGGAATATAACAACAAGTGTTTTCTGAAGGGATTACCTACCCCACCTTTAAGATAGGAAATGAATGTATCTGTTAACACATTAAATAACGTCCTCTCCTCGTTCCTCAGCTACGCTCCGAGGTACGACCTGATCTCCTCTCCAGCTCTCGGCTTTTCCCCTCCACTCTGATCCTCAGCGGCAGAAACTCCTTCTCAGTGGAGAGCTGCAAACTCAGCAGGTCATTCTGCCTTTTTAACTCCATCAGATAGAAACTAATCGATGTTTCTCTCTCACTCAAGCCTCCTCTGCTCTCCCTCTGCTCTCCCTCTGCAGGCCCAAGGTGAACTATCCAACCTACAGCCTGCTGCACAGCAAAGACAATCAGAAGAGTGAGTTCAATATGTTCATGCTTTTATTGTGAAGGTCTGTGTGTGTAGCGATCTAACCTTCAGTCCACTAGATGGTGCTGAGCTTTTTCTTGTGCAGTCATGGGTCAAATCAGTGGGATTGGCAGGAAGTTAGTCAAAACAAAGATTAAATGTATATAAATTATCGCAATATATAGCTATCGTAGAATCGCAAAAACTATCGTATTGTGGCTTAAGTATCGTGATAGTATTGTGGCTTAAGATCGCGATAGTATCTTACCGTGGCTTAAGTATCGCGATAGTATCGTACCATGGCTTAAGTAACGCGATAGTATCGTACCGTGGCTTAAGTATCGTGATAGTATTGTGGCTTAAGTATCGTGATAGTATTGTGGCTTAAGTATCGTGATAGTATTGTGGCTTAAGTATCGCGATAGTATCTTACCGTGGCTTAAGTATCGTGATAGTATTGTGGCTTAAGTATCGTGATAGTATTGTGGCTTAAGTATCGCGATAGTATTGTGGCTTAAGTATCGCGATAGTATCTTACCGTGGCTTAAGTATCGTGATAGTATTGTGGCTTAAGTATCGTGATAGTATTGTGGCTTAAGTATCGCGATAGTATCTTACCGTGGCTTAAGTATCGCGATAGTATCGTACCGTCGCTTAAGTAACGCGATAGTATTACCGTGGCTTAAGTATGGCGATAGTATCGTATCGTGGCTTAAGTATCGCGATAGTATCGTACCGTGGCTTAAGTATCGTGATAATATCGTACCGTGGCTTAAGTATCGCGTATCGTATCGTGGCTAAGTATCGCGATAGTATCGTGGCTTAAGTATCGTATCGTGGCTTAAGTATGCGATAGTATCGTATCGTGGCTTAAGTATGGCGATAGTATCGTGGCTTAAGTATCGTATCGTGGCTTAAGTATGGCGATAGTATCGTATCGTGGCTTAAGTATGGCAAGTATCGTATCGTGGCTTAAGTATGGCGATAGTATCGTATCGTGGCTTAAGTATCGTGATAGTATCGTGTGGCTAAGTATCGTGTATCGTGAGTATCTTACTTACCGTGGCTTAAGTATCGCGATAGTATCGTATCGTGGCTTAAGTAACGCGATAGTATCGTACCGTGGCTTAAGTATCGCGATAGTATCGTACCGTGGCTTAAGTATCGCGATAGTATCGTACCGTGGCGTAAGTATCGTGATAATATCGTACCGTAGCTTAAGTATCGCAGTATCGTATCGTGGCCTAAGTATCGCGATAGTATCGTGGCTTAAGTATCGTACCGTGGCTTAAGTATCGCGATAGTATCGTACCGTGGCGTAAGTATCGTGATAGTATCGTACCGTGGCTTAAGTATCGCAGTATCGTATCGTGGCCTAAGTATCGTATCGATAGTATCCTGGCTTAAGTATCGTATCGTGGCTTAAGTATGGCGATAGTATCGTATCGTGGCTTAAGTATGGCGATAGTATCGTCGTGGCTTAAGTATGGCGATAGTATCGTATCGTGGCTTAAGTATGGCGATAGTATCGTATCGTGGCTTAAGTATGGCGATAGTATCGTATCGTGGCCTTAGTATGGCGATAGTATCGTATCGTGGCTTAAGTATGGCGATAGTATCGTATCGTGGCTTAAGTATGGGCGATAGTATCGTATCGTGGGAGCCTGGGTGATTCCCACCCCTAACATGTTATATAGCAGATTGTTTTGTAATGATTAGTTGTATTATAGATCCTAATATTTCTTCTCCTCTCAGGTCCTTCTTACCCCGACCCGGTGCTCGGAGCCTCTCGCTCGTTCTTCCACAGGATCTCAGAGCTGTCGTCCCTCGAAGGAGAGACGGTGAGGCAAGAGAAGCTGAAGAAGATGAGGAAACCTAAGAAACTTCCGTCCTGACAATCACTCTCTGCGAGTCACGCTGGTCCACGATCAAAACCCTCGAGTCTGTGCCAACGACGTCTGATCAAAATAAAACTCTCCAGACGCCGTGCTCCTTCCAGCGGCTCGTCGTGACCGCATCTGTGTCCTCACTGGTGTTAGTTTTCTGCCTCACATGGCTGGTCGTCACATTTTGGGGGTCTTGACCTCAGATGACGTGTAACCGGTGTCAATAAGCAGTCTCTGCACAATATACAACAGAATCAGAATCCATGTATTAGTCCCACAGAGGGTACATTTACGTAGTTACAGCAGAAGAAGAGCAAAAGACAGCTTAATGTTACGTAGAAGCATGCATACAAAAGTTATAATTAACAAATCAGTCGTTATTCAATGGTTTCTTTCCTCAAACTGACTCTTCTCTCGTGGAACATTTACAAAAAGGGCAGAGGAAACGTGAAGGACACAAAAATAATCTCCTGAGTACAGTGACTCAATTTTGGAGGTTCCGCAGAATTTGTGTGATTATACTAAATGTTTTATACATAATTATTTAACACTAAACACCACTGCATATGTACAACTGTTACATGTGTACTGTAGCATTAGCTAAACAACAAGTGCTGAGGTATTTGATACTCTGACTCTCAGTAGTTTCCCTCTCAACATCTGCATGAAAAGGTATTTATTAATGACTGTTAATGTCACATTTCTCACTGTATCATCAATATGTTGTGGATCTCGTTACAACAGTGTTTTATACATCAAGTGAAATATCTATGTACATATTTGATAGTTTAGCAAAACCCTTATTGTGCCTTGTTAAACGTCTTCCTTAAATTAAATACATTTATTTTTGTTATTGGTACTTGTTATCCCTTTTATGATTCAGTGTTTTTTCCCGTCCTTTTGGCACAAACATATGGACCAGCGCTAAATGCCTAAAAGATTGCAATGAAACATAATCTGAATTCCTTATCAACAAAACAGAAACTGTGCCCTCAGATCCCAGAATGTGGTGCTTTCCCACATTATTCATTGTCTTTCTGCCGTGTGGAAGCTGGCTGTCTCTGAAGACTCTTTCTTGTTCATTGTGTGGCACAAAGACAGCAGTCATATATCCTCTTTGTCTAGAGAGAAATGAGGACTTATTATTTGAAGATGTAGCAGCTGGAGGCATCGTTTGTGCTGGTTAAAGACGTGTGATAAGTTCATTGGGACATGTAGCTTGAAGTTCAAAGACAAATACACGGTATAGTGTGTAGAAACCAGGCGTAGCATGTCGTTAATAATGACAGGAAAGTCATAATATATAGCATGTTGAAGAAAATGACATGGTATTTTATGTCGAAATAAGGCACGGTATAGTGTGTAGAAACCAGGCGTAGTATAGTATGTATTGTAAGTAAAAATGTTTTCATACAACTTGATAGTAAAGTATATATTTTGTAATAACCCCACGGACACACTGTACTATTATAATAAGGAAAAGAGGCCAAAAAGGAGCCAAGATGGCCACTTAACTGTAATTTGTAGGATGATGGGGTCCTGCAGTTTGCAATTTAAAATGGTTTGCATGCAAGTTTCTACGACTTCCAGGAGAATCTAAAAGTTGAGACACTAGTGCCATGTTTAAATATGCAAATGAGGCGTTATCTAATGCTCACTTTTGGAGAATTTAGGAGAAAAGATGACCACTTAACTGTCATTTGTAGGATGATGGGGTCCTGCAGTTTGCAGCTGAGACCGTCTAGAGGCCGGGGGGCCGGGGGCCTGATGATCTGAAACACTCTCAAGAGAAAGATCAAAGTTTTAGTTTCATTATCTTTTCCATTTCCATTTGATTAACCACAGGGGGTAAAACTGACATCAAGGAGTTTGGCCAATGTGTCACACTGAGACTCACATGTGTTTGATGTGTATCCTCAGAGTAAAGTTCACAAATGTTTGGCTTATTTGTTCTCCTCCCTTTCTTGTGAAAAAAAGTTTATTATGTTGAACACATTTTTCTTAACCAGTTAGGCATGACACAAATATAGAAAAAGTTGTGTAAAAGTCAAGTATGTCCTTATGAAATTAAATAGAATAGCATATTGAACATTCAGATGAACAGGAAGTGCATATTAAATAGTATAGCGTGTTGAAAATCTATTTATTTTGTTAAAAACTGGTTATCGAAAATACCAGAACATTCTTCATTGCATAGTATTTTTAAAAGGTCATACTATAGAACAACATCCTAGAATAGCGTGTGTTCATAGTGTTACAAGCTATTTAAAGTGCATTTGGAGATATCACACTACTCTTCAGACTCTATAAGATTACAACGTTTTCTTTTTGCAGATTTGATGTCACTGGTTCAGAATCTGGGATATTTTTCCTTATCAAAAAACAGCACAATAGTCATTCTGATCAATGTCCCATAACACTGTACACCCACACCCACACCCACACCACACCCACACACACACACACACACACACACACACACACACACACACACACACACCACACACACACACACACACACACACACACACACACACACACACACACACACACACACACACTCGAGTGAAGGGCTTGTGTTCACGCTCAAATGGAGGTGGGGGCTGCCTCTCCTTGCAGAGTTTTGACCGTCCCTTTCAAGTGTAGTGAAACAAAATGACCCGCAACAAACAGTCAACAATGAGGCCTTTAATAAGAGCGGTACTGAGAGGTTTATCTTTCACTGGAGGACTCTTTTCCAGCTCAGAAACCGGAATAGAAGTACAGGCTAGTGGGCAAAAAAGCTGGGTAACACTTTATATTAAAGGGGACCTATCATGCAAAATGCACTTTTGTGCGTCTTTTATACATGAATATGTGTCCCCGGTGTTCCAGGGAACTCACCAAGTGTCAGAAAACACAACCCTCTCTATTTTCCTCCATACCCAAATCTCTAAAAAAGGGGCTGCAACGGATCTGATAAAAACTGATCCAGATTTGAACACTGTCCTGACGTCAGGACGGTGGCGCTACGGCTATTGGGCCAACTCCACCAATCAGGAGGAGACAGCCACGGCCATTGCCGTTCGAAAGCGCTGGAGACGTGTAGTACATATGCCAGGCCTGTAGGTGGTGCTGTTCTCACAGAATCTGACGCCCTTGCAAAACAGAGCTAAAAAATGTCAAATTGAGCGAAATGAGGCATGGCTAAAATGCATGATCTGTTTGGTATTTTGAAAAAAAAAAAGTATAAATATGCCTTATATAGGTATGGTCCTACACTATATTATTCAAATATAGCATGATAGGTCCACTTTAAGGTACACAAATTCACCATCAACTAGCTGTTAATTAACATGCATATTAGCAGTATTGGCTCTTTATTAGTTAGTATAAAACACTTATTAATGCCTTATTCTAACCATATTACACGTACTAAACCATTAGTTGAGAGTTTTTCCTTTATAACCCTCTAATTCATGCTTATTTAATGCAAGTAAGGACGTTGTTCTACATGAGTGGGTCTTAATATGCTCAATATGCAGTAGCAGTACCACAAGAATAGTAATTCTCCCATAATAACACCTAACAAATATGATCGATTGTTATGTAACAAGACATGAAACTATAAGTGTTAATTGTATCTAAATAACTCAAAATTAGGTATTTCTCATGTAGAATAAGGCATTAATACGTGTGTTTTATAATGACTAATAAAGAGCCAATGCTGCGAATATGCATGTTAATTAACAACTAGTTGATGGTAATTTGTGTACCTTAAAGCTGAATAAATGAAAAGTATGTGGTGTTATTAAAGTAGGATGTGTCTGTTTGTTAGCGTAAATCTCCCTTGAAGAAAAGCTGACTGCACCTGACTTGATGTGGTGCCAGTTGTCTCTATCAACAGGGATAAGAGAAAGAAGTTAGCCAAATAAAAACTCTGCCAAAGAGTCCGCTTACATGTAGGGATGAAATTCCCTCTAAAACGAATGTGTTTGCTGTTTAAAATGCACTTCCTGAAGACAAAATCAATATTGTTATGGATCAAATGAGTCAAATGTAGTGTGTTCTTTCCCCATCTGGAGTTGAATGTTCATATTTTAGAGTTCCAGCTTCTACATGTGAGAATTGGCCAAATTAAGCCTAAACTATTGGTAACACAAAGCAAGACATTGAATCCATCACTTTAGGCTCTAAGGCAGGGGTGTCAAACTCAAGGCCCGGGGGCCAAATCCGGCCCGCGACCTAATTTTATGTGAGAGCTTGCAAAGAATATAATATACAATACAATTGGTGTAATGTTGATTATTTACTTTCAATTATTTGCCCTAGACTTCTGCTTTCAGACGTAGTTATTTAGGAAGATATGACCAGAACTGATAATAATCCAATGCAGGGCCAACAATGTAATATAATACATTATTTAATATATATTATATATTTACATATGTATATTTATATCATTAAAATTACAACCGGCCCTTTGAGTGCAACCATAATGCTGATGTGGCCCGGGATGAAATTGAGTTTGACACCCCTGCTGTAAGGGATTTAATGGGCGTTTTTGTTCCATAAAAACTGCATAAAATCCAGATTTACAAGAGAGTGTCAGAAGCCAGGGGCCGATACAACAGAGCTCCCTCTATTTAAAGAAAATCACACACTATTTCCTGCTGTTTTGTAGATGCAATAGCATTATTTGACATATCTCTCATGGTCCCGCAACAATGACAGAGCAAACAAACGACAAGAGTCCACACGTCCCAAAGTCACCATGAGCGTGTGTGTGCGTCTGTGTGTGTGTGACCGTGTGTGTGTGTGTGTGTGTGTGTGTGTGTGTGTGTGTGTGTGTGTGTGTGTGTGTGTGTGACTGTGTGTGTGTGTGTGTGTGTGACTGCGTCTGTGTGACTGTGTGACTGTGTGTGTGTGTGACTGTGTGTGTGTGTGTGTGTGTGTGTGTCTGTGTGAGTGTGTGTGTGTGTGTGTGTGTGTGTGTGTGTGTGTGTGTGCGTGCGTGCGTGTGTGTGACTGTGTGTGTGTGTGTGTGTGTGTGTGTGTGTGTGTGTGTGTGTGTGTGACTGCGTCTGTGTGTGTGTGTGTGTGTGTGTGTGTGTGTGTGTGTGTGTGTGTGTGTGTGAGAGTGTGTGACTGCGTCTGTGTGACTGTGTGACTGTGTGTGTGTGTGTGTGTGTGTGTGTGTGTGTGTGTGGGTGTGTGTGTGTGTGTGTGCGTGCGTGCGTGTGTGTGACTGTGTGTGTGTGTGTATGTGTGTGTGTGTGTGTGACTGCGTCTGTGTGTGTGTGTGTGTGTGTGTGTGTGTGTGTGTGTGTGCTGCGCGTGCGTGTGTGTGTGACTGTGTGTGTGTGTGTGTGTGTGTGTGTGTGTGTGTGTGTGTGTGTGTGTGTGTGTGTGTGTGTGTGTGACTGCATCTGTGTGACTGTGTGACTGTGTGTGTGTGTGTGTGTGTGTGTGTGTGACTGCGTCTGTGTGACTGTGTGACTGTGTGTGTGTGTGTGTGTGTGCGTGCGTGCGTGTGTGTGACTGTGTGTGTGTGTGTGTGTGTGTGTGTGTGTGTGTGTGACTGTGTCTGTGTGTGTGTGTGTGTGTGTGTGTGTGTGTGTGTGTGTGTGTGTGTGTGTGTGTGCGTGCGCGTGCGTGTGTGCTGTGTGTGTGTGTGTGTGTGTGTGTGTGTGTGTGTGTGTGTGTTCAGGAAGAGGTCAAATGTGTGCCATCACAACAGGGACATCAGATATGAGACAACGTGCTGCAGATATTCACAAGTGTCCAGAACCTCAAGATTGTAAATAAACAACAAGATGTTTATCATTTAAAATTGTTTGCATGCAAGTTTCTACGACTGCCAGTAGAACTCAAAGGGGAGACACTCGTGCCATGTTTAAATATGCAAATAAGGCGTTATCTAATCCTCACTTTTAAGGAATTTAGGAGAACATAAATAGAAAAAGTCTACAGCCTAACCTCCAAACTGTCTCTGACGTTTCACAAAATGATTTATGGATGCAGAGATGATCCCTTTCTTATAGTAAGTGTTGCCCACACCCCTAATATCCGCCTCATCACTGTCATTACACTAGTGATGATCCCGGCCATCAGTCCTCTCCTGATATTATCATAAACTATTAAGCAGTAATGACTGTAATGAATGGAGCCTGGAGAGGGTCACTGCAGGTCAATAGGGTAACCTTTCTAACTAATAGATATCACTATGAAACTTCCCCACTTGATAACTTAAAGTGGACCTATCATGCTATATTTGAATAATATAGTGTAGGACCATACCTATATCAGGCATATTTATACTTTTTTTTTTTCAAAATACCAAACAGATCATGCATTTTAGCCATGCCTCATTTTGCTCAATTTGACATTTTTTAGCTCTGGATTTGCAAGGGCTGATTCTGTGAGAACAGCACCATCTACAGGCCTGGCATATGTACTACAGCGTCTCCAGCGCTTTCGAACGGCAATGGCCGTGGCTGTCTCCTCCTGATTGGTGGAGTTGGCCCAATAGCCGTAGCGCCACCGTCCTGACGTCAGGACAGTGTTCAAATCTGGATCAGTTTTTATCAGATCCGTTGCAGCCCCTTTTTTAGAGATTTGGGTATGGAGGAAAATAGAGAGGGTTGTGTTTTCTGACACTTGGTGAGTTCCCTGGAACACCGGGGACACATATTCATGTAGAAAAGACGTACAAAAGTGCATTTTGCATGATAGGTCCCCTTTGAATTAAGACAATTATTTTTTGTATTGCAAGTTTTCTGAACCAATTTATTTAAATATAAAATGGAGGCATTATAATGTTAAATGTGTGGTTATTTGCATACATTTCTAGAAGAGATAGATAGCTTCAAAATAGCTGTTTTTATTTGACATACAGTATACTGTAAGACTCAAATGTTTTTACAGAGAGAATATTGGAGATATGTTTGAAGTACTCCATAAAAACAGCCATAGAAATAATCTAATGCCTCAATGTTTTCGGGAATAAAGTGTCATATAAACCAGACTGAAACTGGAACATTTCAAATGCAAAGCTATCAAAACAGACAAATGCATTATGTCTTGTCTTAATTACAGATACTGCACTTACACACCTTTTCTTACGCAACCCTCCGTCTCCTGCGAGGTCAGACCTGCAGCCTCTCTTATCTTGTTCTGCAGATCGACCTCGGACTCTGCTGATGACATAAGCCAAGTCAAACATCCGACTTTCAACTCGTTCAATAATTACTCAGTGTGTGTGTGTGTGTGTGTGTGTGTGTGTGTGTGTATGTGTGTGTGTGTGTGTGTGTGTGTGTGTGTATGTGTGTGTGTGGTACACTATTCCTAATAAGAAGATAAAAGACTTTGAAACGCCTCCTCCTGTACACATGCAGTACACAAACACAGTACTGAGGCTCAGTGACACACAGATACTCTGAATACACACACACACACACACACACACACACACACACACACACACACACACACACACACACACACACACACACACACACACACACACACACACACACACACACACACACACACACACACACCACACACACACAGAGACAAAGACGTCCATTCATGGACAGAAACTGACTCATCAGGAAGAAACAAACATATTCTTCTTTAATTAAATATTTGGTTAGGTTAGATATTTTTAAGGGTCATTTTATTGCTGCGCTATTTAAACCAACTTCTTATAATTAATAATAATATAAATTCATTCATTTTATATTTTTAATTTAAAATGTAATTAAACTTTTTAATGTATTAATTTGTTTTGTAATATTTGTATTATTATTATTTTTATCATTATTTTACTTAATTCTAAAATGGAGATATATTTTATAAAAATAATATGCATTTCTTCTGTTGCTAATAAAATGAATACACAGTGCTTTTGTTTTATTTTTGCAATAACAGTATCACTTTTATGCATCTATGTATAATTATATATGTGTGTGTGTGCGTGTGTGTGTGTGTGTGTGTGTGTGTGTGCGTGTGTGTGTGTGTGTGTGTGTGTGTGTGTGTGTGTGTGTGTGTGTGTGTAGCGAGGGTGTTTCCCTGATCTGAGGTCAGCTTACCTTTACAGCAAGAGTCGAGACGAGGCGGCGAATTCTATTGTTTCGTCAACAAAGATTTTTGAAACCGTGGCAACGTGGGTCAGTGGTTGGCGTGGAGACGTGCAGAGTTTGCATTCCCCACATGGGCGAGATGCAGAGAGGATCACACGCCGTTTCCACGACGACCAGCTCTCCGTCTGTTCGTCAAACTGAGTGAGTCGTGTGATCGCCGTGAGTCCTGAAGACGGTAAATACAATATATACACACACACACACACACACACACACACACACACCACACACAACACACACACACACACACACACACACACACACACACAATGAAAACTGAAGTGTGTGACAGTGGGCGGGCTGATTGTGTCTGACAGGTGCACAGTGAGGGCAGGAGGGCTCTGTCAGATGTAAAACACACACACACAAACACACACTCTTTGATGTGCACTTTAATGTGCTGCTGCCACAGCAAACTGATGCAGCTGTGAGGCCGATCAAATCAACACACACTGTTTCAGACTCAGGGATCATTCAGCCTGAACTACACTTAAATTAAAGTTCTGTACGGCACACTGTAAACACAATGACTGCAGAAACACACATGAAACCAGAAAGGCACTATAAGACTAAAAGGCTGTTTCAATCTGACGTGTATCCGCACCGTTATTCGGATCCTTTCCTACATTTAAAGTGTTCCTCCTTGGCTCATGCTACACGTTACGCAAAGTTTCACGTACATTTCGACCAGTATTTCTTCCGTTTTCAACAAACCAACAAAGCCACTGAAAACCCAGCTCACAGGACTTCACAACAAGTTATGAACCATCCTACGAGTTCTTCTACTTTTAGACATTCCCTCCTGGGGTCAGTCTGGGGTCAGTCTGGGTTCTTAATACACAGCGCCTCAGACACATGCTGCTCACTGATGCTGCTGCTGATGATGATTATGGTGAAGATGAAGGATATTACTGTCGCTTGACCTACCTGCTTATGGCGAGGAGAAGAATCAAAGGACCCCAACGGACCCCCGTCCTCCTCCTCTCTCCTCAAGCTGCTTTTCTAGAGCGCAGAGTAACAGATGATTACAGATATCTGCTCCTTGTATAGCAGTGAGCACCGGGAGGCCTCCAGCTCCCTGCAGAGCCTCATTTGTTTCCCAGAGATCGGGGAGGAACTGCTCAAATAAACAGCTGACCTTCTGGACTTCACAACATCCTCAGACATTCAGGCTCCTTCTGCAAACACTACAGCGCCGGAGCCCTGCACAAAAATACCTCAAATCCATCCTGAAAGTATTAAAATGCTTAAAATAAAGCTTTCTTTTGCAGAGATCTGATTTGTTGAACCACATGAATGAAATTAGGGCATTACAATCTTCACATAAGACATCATAGAAACACTTTCTCCTGTAAAGCGTGCCTTAATATAACTCCAGGAAGCAGATCTAATATTCATTTTAACCTATCATCGGTCAGCGACAAGCTCCTTCCTGATGAGTGTCACAGACGCTGCAGAATGACAGGATATGAAATCAATCTGTCAGAGGTATTAATGAAGTCAACACCTGCAAACAACGACCTGTAGACTAAAGCTGCAGCTCTGTTTTTAACACACCTGCTTCCTCTTCATGCTTTCTCTTTGGTCCTTAAATAAATAGTCAGACATGTTTGAAAATATACGTTTAATGTCGACTAATATCTTCAAAACCAGCCTTGTTGCTTATGCTAAGCTAAGCTAACTGGCTCCTGGTTTGCAGAAAATAAGAGGGTTTCAAGCAAGAAAGCAAATAAGCCCATTTTCAAAACAGCTAAATAAGATATGTTATAACTCATAACGCAAAATAATGTAATCAGATGCCTGACTCATGTTGGACCAATACATTTAAAGCTTGATTATTACCAGTTAAAGATCAAGTTAAACAATTGAAACGTAACAATATGTTTGATATAATTTGCAAAAGGGCACCAGAATATAGGTCAGTTATAGCCACAGTAATTGCAACACAAAAGCAAACATTATGCAAATAAGTATTCCTCTGTTTTTAGGTAAAATTACAAGAATCTTCTGAGATCTCATTGAGAAAATACCTGTCGTTCTGTATTACAAAAAGGTAAGAAAAGCAGCATTTAAAAGAGAAGTTGTGGCAGTTTTGTGAGCAGTGTTGCTGGTTCGCTTTGAAGGGATATATATGAATGGCTTTGGAGTTGCAAAGGGTGACTGGTGGGATTATAATATCATGTGTTTTGTTCCCATGCATTGAGTTTGATTTAACTATCAAGGAAACACTGTGGAAACATTTCTAAGTAATGCTCTTATAGGTGCTACCCTCTGGGATATGTGTTTGACATTCCTCTATTAAGATGCCATTAATTTACTTATCTAATCAAAGGCTAACAAAAGTGCTTCTGGAGGATTACAGTAACCTGAAAGAGAGAGAGAGAGAGAGAGAGAGGGAGAGAGAGAGAGGAGAGAGAGAGAGAGAGAGAAGAGAGAGAGAGAGAGAGAAGAGAGAGAGGAGAGAGAGAGAGAGAGAGAGAGACAGAGAGAGAGAGACAGAGAGAGAGAGAGAGGGAGAGAGAAACGAGAGAGAGAGAGAGAGAGAGAGAGAGAGAGAGAGAGAGAGAGAGAGAGAGAGAGAGAGAGAGAGAGAGAGAGAGAGAGAGAGAGAGAGAGAGAGGGAGAGAAACAGAGAGAGAGAGAGAGAGAGAGAGAGAGAGAGAAACAGAGAGAGAGAGAGAGAGGAGAGAGAGAGAGAGAGAGAGAGAGAGGAGAGAGAGAGAGAGAGAGAGAGAGAAACAGAGAGAGAGAGAGAGAGAGAGAGAGAGAGAGAAACAGAGAGAGAGAGAGAGAGAGAGAGAGAGAGAGAGAGAGACAGAGAGAGAGAGAGAGACAGGAGAGAGACAGAGACA